>OZ007509.1:8339273-8351922 GCA_963931865.1 Axinella damicornis
AATATTAAAATTCATTTTAAGGATATCAGCTGAATGTTCTTTTCATGCTGATCGCAATGGTGCAAATCCCAGCTTCATATCTCATTCCTAGCCCGAGATACCTAGCATAGTACGTACATAGGCAACAAGGGTATGTACATATATGCATTTATAGCACACTAATAAGCTAGGTATCCTGGGCTAGACAGTACAGCGACCCGCTGGACAGCTGGAGTGTATGAAATGGATAGCACTCACTGTTGGTCCGTCCAGCTCCACAGTGAACTAGAGTACAGCTAGCCTCGTTCCGAGGCCGTCTGCCAGTCACGCGCGCATCGCGTACATGACCCTTGAACCCTTGTCAGATAGCTGGCAGAAGACCTGGTACCACTCCTACGTCATTTACAAGATTAAGTGGACACGGTTGTGACGTAGTGGATACGGTTTCATGTAAAATGGCGGCGTGCCAGAGGTTCACAGGCTAACGGCAGGTTTCCTAGCGAATTATTGTTAGCTTTTACGCTACCGTGGTGGACTCACTGGAGGGCGTCAGGTATGGAACTCCTTGTTGTACGGTTGTAGTAGCCTAGGTAACTACAATAGCTTACCTCTACAGTAGCTTACCAAGCACTTGGTAAGACTTACGCCTGAGTAGTCCAAACGTTAGTGCATGCTGTATTGCCGTTAGCGCTGAGTTAGCATCAAGTTGCTGTCTTCGTGGTATCAATATAAACTCGAAAGCATACTTGTAGTCGAGTAGCTTTACAACCGTGTCCACTTAACTTGTAAATGACGTAGGAGTGGTACCAGGCCTTCTGCCAGCTATCTGACAAAGGGTTCAAAGGTCACGTATGCGATGCGCGCCGCGACTGGCAGACGGCCTGGGAACGAGGCTAGAGTACAGCTAGTCCCATACCTGTCCTTGTCCGAGAGAGATGGCTGACAGTTTCTTGTGGAAATTCATCTCCTCTGCAAACTTGTACAGATCAGCAGCAGGGTCTGTGCCCTTGGGATGAGGGAGAGCGAGGGTGGGGGGAGGGAAGGAGGGAGGGAGGGAGGGGGGGGGGGGGGGGGGGGGGGGGGGGGGGAAGGGGTATATGAACAGTTAGGAGACATTGAGATACAGAACTGATAACCAGCTTGATATTACTAAGTACCGTAATGCATGCACCTATAATTCCACAGGAAGGAAATATGCACCATGTGCTTAATAACGAATGACATTCCTCAAATAGGAAGTACGCTTCAATTATAGCTTTTTTCCACTCTGTAGGATGAGAGTTTCTGGAAGAGAGACTGCAGCACTTAACAGCGAGTACCTGGGACGAGAGTTGAACCTGCGCCTAACAGTGAATATGAAGTGCCTAATAACGCGCGACTACGGTACCTCAATGACAATGAGTGTTTGGTACGAGGCTAGTCCTGGACCACTTGCAGTGAGTCAAGTAGGGGGGAGGGTGCCGAACAAAGACTGGCTTGTTGAGCTCAACTACTAGGTCAATAGTACATACACTGTAGTAGGTAGGAGTAGTCAGAATCAGCCAAAGTTCGTGACCGAGATGCAATAATTTTAATCAACCAACGTTTCAACCTGGGTAGGTCTTCTCATTATTGCATCTCGGTCACAAACTTTGGTGGCAGATTCTGACTAACTATGCATTGCATGTAGTTACTAAACAAATGGCACTACCACTAAGAAAATAAAAGCTGGAAGGTGTGTCATTGAACAGCATCCTGACAAGTTCTATATTTCATTTCAACAGTTGACGGGACAATGGACTGGAACGCTTTCAAAAACTGTACAGGGTTTACTGACGAGCAGGTCACGGTGTTAGTTCTTGTGAGAGGAATCGTGGCCACCGTGTGCTCTGCCGTCTTGCTCACACTACTGTTCGTGTTTGGGATACTTGCAAAATATCACTACCAGAAAGTATGCGGGACGGTCGTGAAGCGCCTCACTATTGGATTCACGGCAGCCACTGTGCCCTACCTAATCTTGAACGCGATCCCAGAAAAGGATGGAAAATTCTGCATAGCTGATGGCTTCTTTGAACAATATTTTGGGTCATATGAGATCCTCTTCACACTAGCAATAAGTGTGGTCCTGTTCCTGAAAGTATTAAAAGCAACGACAATTACATCTCAGAAACTTCAGGGCTATTTTGAGAAAGGACAAGCGGCTACGACAATGTGCTGCAGATGGAAAGTTAACAAACTCAAAATTGCTCTCTACGTTTCACTGCTCATCCTTCCTCTACTCTTACAATGGATACCCTTCACGACTAACTCGTACGGTTCATTTGCAGCCTGGTGTTGGATTCGCAGGTACGACACGGGCTGTACCATAAGCAGAGCCGGACAGGGGGGAACGGGTAGCGTTGTGGGGTCTCCCATTCACACTTGTCACTCTCCTGGCTCTTACACTCCTTATCGTATCGCTGTGTCTGATGGTGCACACCAAGGTCACGAAACAGATCGACATCAAAATGTGAGCAATTGCTATCGACTCTATACTATCCCTGACCCTCGTGTTTGGGTTTTGTGCTTTCCAAGCAGCAGTCTACCTTAGCGCACTGGGACAAGATCGGCTCACCTTCTGGCTGCTCTACGCGGCACTACTTCCGCTGGGAGCAGCATTCATCCGCTGGCACTAATAGTCACCATTCACCTACCACTCTCGTCCACCATTGCCTGCACACAGCACATGTGTCAGCAGCAACAACACGGAACGGGTGATCAAGTTGAACCATTAGGGACAGTAACCATTAGGGACAACAGTGCGCCCAGCCTACCCAGCGAAACCACTTTTCATCCACAACACAGTTCGTACTTGGACTCAGACTATGTACCCTCAGCTGACTAATAGCAGTAGGATCTAGGACTAACTTTCCGAGAATGTGTGATCCTTCGGAGATAACTCTTCTCCAGTGTTTTAATGGGAGTGTCTTGTACGTATTACTAAGTGATGAAAGTAACAGCATTAAACACGATTTGGAATGCAACGATTCAACTACTCAGAGGGTTGCATTCAACGCCCAGAAAGCCCTTAAACTGATGCAGATGAAGTAATCATGACTTTTCTCACCATTTCTCCCATCCCCTGGCCCCCTTTCCCCCTTCTCCCTCCTCTCCTCTCCCTCCTCCCGCCTCCCTGCTCTTCTCTCCTCCCTCCCTCCCCGTCCCACCTCCTTCCTTCCACCCTCCCACCTTCCTCCTCTCTCCCCCTCCAACCTCCCTCCTCTCCCTTCCTTCCTTACACACTCTCACCTCCCTCCTCTCCCTCCTTCCACCCCCTCCAACCTCCCTCCTCTCCCTTTCTTCCTTACACATTCCCATCTGCCTCCTCTCCCTCTTTTCTCCCTGTCTCACGTCCGTCCTCTCCCTTCCGTCTTTACACACTCCCACCTCCCTCTTCTCTCTCCCTTCCTCCCCCTACCAACTCCCACCTCCCTCCTCCACAAGCCTCACCATGTTGATCTTATTTTCATTCATGAGGATGCGCACGCAGAGTAGGAACGAGAACAGCAGTTTGTGTTTCTCAAACAGCGACCGACAGACGTTACTGTAGAGGCTGAATGTGAAGTAGTCATTGATGTGTCCAATACGTTCCTGGAGGTTATCTGTATGTGTGCATGTGTGAGCATGTGTGTGTGTGTGAATGTGTGTGTGTGTGTGTGTGTGTGTGTGTGTGTGTGTGTGTGTGTGTGTGTGTGTGTGTGTGTGTGTGTGTGTGTGTGTGTGTGTGAAGCGTGTGTGATGTATGCATCCACACGTGTGTGTGTATCCAGTGCCGAACCCGAGGGTGTACGTGAGGGGCTGTACATGCTATGCCATAATATATCCCAATGGTGGGGTGCATCTACATTGCCAGTCAAAGCGTCCTCTCAACGCGCCGTCCTAGTGCTTCAAGACAACAGACTGTACTGGTGTGTATATACAGTTACATGTCCTCAGGGCAGTGCAATAATAGAAATACAGTCCCACCCAACAGGTGCAGCATGAGGTTTATAATCACCGCAAAATTTATCAATAGCTTCACAACAATTACATAGTCTCTCACTCACCAGACTTTTCAGCGCTGGCGATGGAGTTGAGGAATAATTATGTTGATGAACCACTCGAGGGAGTACTGGTACATGGGGTCGATGTTGGAGAGGTCTGTCGTGCAGAAGAAGAGCAGTTGTGTGCGCACCGCCATTGGGATGTACTCACTGCGGGTGACATCGATCTCACGTTCTGTCTGCTCTGCGTCCACTACTTTGGCCTGTGGAGAGGAGGGAGGGAAAAATGGATGGAAGGGGAGAGGATGGAATCTTATTGCACACGTAATTCCTGAAACAGGGCTGGCTGCATGTACCTGTCTAAGTCCTGAAGATGGTCCAACTTGCAGTGACACAGACGTATCTTGTCTGTTCTCCATCTTCTTTCCCTTTTCTTCCTCCCTCCCTTCTTCTCTTAATTCCTTCCCTCCCTCCTCCCTCCTCCCTCCTCCCTCCCCTCCCCCCTTCCCTCTCTCCCTGCAACGTACCTGTATCTCCTGGGACTTCATCTTTGAGGCCTGGAGCGTCTTGATCAGGTCGACATCGTCCACAGGGTTTCCCTCAGAATTGGAGAGACGGTAGAGAATTTTGTCTTCAATTTCCTTCAACTTTTGTTTCATCTTAGCACTGCTGATGATCAGTGCATTCTTGGCTTCCTCCAAGTCGGGACGCTCCTCTGCCACCACTATTCCAAGCAACTGGTCTTGAAGACCCTTGTGTGCATGTATGCGTGTGTTTGTGTGTGTGTGATTGTGTGTGTGTGTGTGTGTGTGTGTGTGCGGGGGGGGGGGGGGGGGGGGGGGGGGGGGAGAGGGTCAGTGATCAAAAGAAGAACAAAGAACAACCTGATCAGTTATGCCAATATGCAAGTTGAGTGTTCCAGTTCTAAACTCTCGGGTGTACGCTGATGACAAATTGAAATCCTTGTTGCCTAGCGGGGGCAGAACCTGGGACTTCTAGGTCCAAAGCCCAGCGGATTAAACACTTAATCACTAAGCAACTCCCACGGTCTGCCATTGTGTCTGTTACTTTTATGTGACCTCATTGTTGAATTGGCACAAGGAGATGGGTGTACTGTTTTGGAATGGACAAAATGGGGAGAAGATGAAATGGGAGGGCGCCAACACAATGCAGCTCACCCTGGTGAGAGTGTGAAGTTGACCAGGGTGACCTTGGTGGAGATCTTGGGAGTGTAGTGCGGGTTGGGCAGCTTGGTGGTGATGTACAGCATAAAGTCGTCGTGGTACGGTATCACCGAGTCTCCCAGTTTGATGACGGTGCTGCCGGCTTGCTTGAAGGTCTGGTGGACAGGAACAGTAAAGAAAAACTCAGGGAAGTGATCTATAACCTCTTTCCCTAGTCTCACCCTCCAGCCTTTCCTCACTTGTAATATACGAGCACGGGAGAGATTGGCACAGTGGAACTACTCTGATACGGACACTCTTGACTGCCCTACGTACGTAACAAGGTGCCCTCATATCAGGACGCAAACAATAATGAAGTTCGTACTTCATCAGGTGTCCTGATTAGGTTGAGGGGTTCTTAATTTCAGGGGTGAACTATTTTCTAGGTACATGTACACTAGTCTCGGCCCCAGACCCAGACTAGCTAGCTTATCGTAGCACTTGGTAAGCACAACAGACACCAGCCACTAGCTACACCAGTCACTTGTAGCACTTCCTCTCCCTCCCCTCCATCCCTTTACAGTACAACGTTGGCAAGATACACCTGTAAGTATGAATCTAGTGGGCGACAATGGCAGATTGGTTGAGTGGCACAAGATGTAGATGGATGACTCCCTCATCAACGAACGAACCATCAAATAAAAATCCTGCATGAACATCGTAGTAAATCATTCCTACCCTTAACTTGATGGAATAGGACGCAATGTAAATGTCAGTAAAGATTTCTATTACCTGCTGCAGAAGGATTGGTTCCAGGGCAGGATCAAGTTCCTCTGCCACATTCTCCAGGAGGCAGGGTTTGCCAAAGCGGACAGCGTTCTCGAGACTACGGAGGAAGTCTTTGTCAGTGAGCTTCACTATGTCAAGAGCATGATCCTTTTCCTGAGGGAGGAAAGGAGGGAGGAATGAATGAAGGAGGGAGGAAAGGAGGAGGAATGAGCAAAGAATATATGGAGGAAGGAGTAGAGGGGAGGAGGAGAGGGAGGGGGAGAGGGTGAAGAGAGAGGAGGGAGGGAGGGAGGGAGGGAGGGAGGGAGGGAGAAGGAGGGGGGAGGAAGAGAAGAGAGGGAAGGAGGAGGAGGGAAGGAGGGAAGGAGGGGAGGGAAGGAGGAGGGGAGGGCAGGAGAGGAACGGAGGGAAGGAGAGGAAGTGAGGGAAGGAGGAGGAGGGAGGGAGAGGAAGGGAGGGAAGGAGGAGGAGGAAGGGAGGGAGAGGAATGGAGGAAAGGAGGTGGAAGGATAGGGAAGGAGAGGAAAGAGGGAGGGAAGGAGAGGAAAGACGGAGGGAAGAAGGTAGGAGTGAGGGAGGGAAGGAGGCAAGGAGAGTAGAACTCACCATGCTCTTGACCCACTTGTTGGCTTGCCCCTGAGGATCACTTGTTGGCTTGCCCCTGAGGATTAATAAACAGAGGCCAGCGTCGTGAGAACTAGACAATCACGCCATTCTCCACTGAGAGGGTGTCCTTTGGCAGACCCGCTATCTGCCAAGTGCGGATCTTCACCGGATTTCCTAGTGTGGAGACAAGAGAGGCTTTCTTTGTGTGGGGCACGCTGTAGCTTGTCAGCTTGTCTTGCCAGAGGTGAACCAGTTCTGAGCGATATTCACCCTGCGTGCGTGTGTGTGTGTGTGTGTGTGTGTGTGTGTGTGTGTGTGTGTAGGGGTGGAAGTGTGTGTGTGTAGGGGTGGAAGTGTGTGTGAGATCTGGAGATGCGGGAAGGGAGTAGGGCCTGAATGATTAGTTGACTAACCGACTGAAGCTGATTACATTTCATCAACTAGGTGCAATTACTGATACTACGGTAGCACCAAGAGTGCTCATATTTGTGCATCGTGTGGGGAAGCCCCAAAGCCACGCCGATTAGCAGCAATGCAGAACAATCTTCAATTTCTACACGGCATAGCCATATCTGAATTCACACTTGTTGGTGCTCTGAAGGTGCCTGCATTTCGTATTTTGCACCGACTCACAGTGAAGGGTCCGAGGTAGGCAACTGCTCCAGCAGAGACCATCACGTCCCCCACCAAGTTCACTAGCATCCTGTCAAAGTGGGCCACCGACTCCGCCCAGCGAACCTTCTCGTCTGCTAGACCACCAATCAACTGGGAGTGTGTGTGTTGTGTGTGTTGTGTGTGTGTGTGTGTGTGTGTGTGTGTGTGTGTGTGTGTATGTGTGTGTGTGGGTGTGTGTGGGTGGGTATGTGTGGGTGGGTGGGTGTGTGTGGGTGGGTGTGTGTGTGTGGGTGGGTGGGTGCAAAGTAGTTAGTTTGCACGGACAAGCATGTTCTTGGCTTGACTGAATCGCCATGCTTCTTTTTCCCTTTCAAAACGGACTGTAGACCATCTGTACATCAGTTAGGCATGTTCTCTAACACTCATTGGATTGCCCTGCCAGCCTCGTTCCCAGGCTGTTCCCACACTCCGAGTATGAAAATTTGGAGGGGGAAGGCATGGTCACGTGTGGTGACATCAGGAAGACTGATGGTAGACACACGGGGGACAGTGCCCACCCATAATAATTTCCAGTTCTCATCGTTCTGCCCATGGTGTTGTGAACAATGAACACTATTGATGCTGCCTTGATATCCAGCCCTTGGACAGACGTCCCCCCCCCCCCCCCCCCACCCCCCCCAAAGCTAGTCTCCAGCCTCGTTCCCAGGCTGCGTGGGAACGGGGCTAGCTAGCCTCATTCACCAAGCCTTCTACACCTTCAGTTTTTGATCGATTTGAGTATGCATACTGCAAGCGATCAAAAACTGGTGGTATATACGTGTAGAAGGCCTGGGAACGCATAATTCTCCCACCAGTACCACGTGAGGGTAAGGGTTAGGTCAGGGCAGGCTATATTTCAGAAACGTTTCATGAAACGCTGCGGGGGGTGGTACAGGGCAACAGGTAGCATCTCATCCCGGTTGCTAGAACGAGGCTACCCTCAAGCAGTCAAGTTTGGCTAAAGTTTCAAGTATTCATGGATTTTGAATTTAGTTGAGATGGCTATGAATATGAATAGTGTTACCACAAAACCCACAAGTGTAGCGCACGCAGTGGCAGTATAAAATCTGCCTGCAACTATATATTCAAAGTGGTACTCACGGGTAGTACTATACAAACAATTTTCGGAAGCTCAGACAAAAAAACCCAGTAGCCCAGTTTGTAGCCCCAATTCGAGGCCCGCGCCGCTTTCAGTTGCACCAAAGAACGCGGAGGGCTTGGTGGTATGTTTCCTCACATGCGTGACGTCGAGGGTAGAAGCAAGAAGAGCTAAGGTACCAGGTAACTTACCACCAGGAGCTTATGAGCGCCGTGTTACCACACACATCTGGCTAGCGGGGGGCGACTTTCATACAAACCAAGTGTTGACGTGTAGTAGGTTGAACAAAACGTGAAACTTCGCTTTTTCGTTCTGAAACTTTTGGCCATTTGTCGATTATGTAATGCTCATGTGAGGAAACATACCAGGCTCTCCCCACTTTTTCCGCACTGCAAGCAACGGAATGCTGGGCGGGGCCTTCTCTGCCCAACCCACACACATACCACACACCCACACCTCTCCCTGACCCCTATGGTCGGGCCCCACCCGCACTTCAACCCACATACACACCTCTGCCCCAACCCACACACACACACCCCTCTCCCTTACCCCTATGGTCGGACCCTACCCCCAACCCACACATACCTTCTCTGCCCTGCTGAGCCGTGCGGAGCAGAGGTCACATTTCTCCTTTAGCTCTTCCTTCTTTGCCAGGCATTCCTCGTACCGAGCCTTCAATGTTTCGATGCCCTCCTCCACCTCGCGTAGGCGTGTCTTTGCCTCGTTCAGGATACGCAGAGTCTCATCCAGAGATTCCTTGGCCTCTGCTAGGGCAGCCTGTGTGAGGGTGTGGGGGGTGTGTGTGTGTGTGTGTGTGTGTGTGTGTGTGTGTGTGTGTGTGTGTGTGTGTGTGTGTGTGTGTGTGTGTGTGCAACAATCAGACTTTGGACATGGAAATAGCTGCGACAGTGACAGATTCGGTTCATTCTTCAGCTTGCGTTGACAGTGAATCATGGAAGCGGAAGAACGGCAACAACTGGGAAGCACTCGTCATGTGAATGATGTCAGGTCGATGCAAGGTGGATGGACGACCCCAAAGGAGCAGGTACAAAAACAGTTGACAGTTTGTCACTGTGTTCAGAGGCACGAAGGTTGCTGTACTTTTGAGATTCCCATACGAGCTTGAAAAGACCCCTCTCTCACACCACGTTAGGGCTTCACGTTTCATAGACTAGTCATGGAGCACTCACTAGCATATTGTCCTGACATGAACATATGTAACAGACTGCAAAGTGGTAAGAGATCTCTACACATAAAACACCATCATATGTACGTACGTACCCTCTTCGGTGCGACCGACTTGGCCACATAGTGGTACTTGTGCATGGCCCGGACCCACTGACAGATCGAGGTACAGGCCTTGGACACCTTCGAGATGGCGGCAGGCGTGAAGTCCTCGTTGTCAATGTACGGCTGAATCTTGGTGATGACCTGTGTGTGCGTGAGCATGTGTGTGCGTGTTTGTGTGTAAGAGGATGTTTTGCTTCCATTTGCTGAGCAGTTGAAGCATGCTCTCTTCCGTCCAGCAAATTTTACTTCCTGATGGCCTAGAAGATTAGGTAATGCCATGGCCATGGGGGTGCATTTTCTTTTGTGACCAGGGTACCTCTTCCTTCCACAGAAGCCACCGATGAGCTGCTTGGCTAGATCAAGTTTGAATTGAAGAAGGGAGCGGCGACGTCTCGGTGATGGCTGGTGAGGAGAAAGATGTTCGAAAATCAGTGCATTGATGATAGAAATATCCAGGATGAACCAAAAAAGGTATCTCCACCACTTGTATCCTGAATGGCCAGAGGGATAATAGGATCTCAACTGGTCATTCAGATCTACACCTCCCATATACTGGTTGTAGGTACGGATGGGCACTGGCATGTCAACGTTCTTAATGTGAGGAGCTTCCTTCATCCATCCTTGTGGACAGTTGTACAGAGCTTTGTACAAAGTGGACTTGTCCTTCATGCCATTTATAATGTGTTTGTTGATGTGAACTTACTATGCACATTATGTGACGTGAGTACATTTGTATTAAGGGGAAAAACTGTGTACCCCCCACACAGTTTTTCCCCTTATTATTAAGGGGAAAAACTGTGTACCCCCACACAAAATGTTCCCTTATTATTAAGGGGGAAAACTGTGTACCCCCACACAGTTTTTTTCCCCTTATCACATTAAGGGGAAAAAACTGTACCCCACACAAAACGTTCCCTTATTATTAAGGGAAAATATTGTGTATCCCCCCCCCCCCCAAAATGTAAGTAAGGGTATAGTCAGTATGGGCGCACCCCCGAAACCACATTCGGATGTAATCGATTGTGGAGTAAATCTGTGTAGGGGTGGCTGCTTTTAGCAGTACCATACAGAGAACAGCTATGTATAACATTCCTTTTAGTTTACAAACTATTCACTACAGTATACAAGCTTGCAGACTACATCATCTGACATCAAATATTGCTATTGGAACTTGCTCAACCCCTCCCTTTTAGTCTAAATCTATCTGTTAACAATCTACGTACCTTAAAAATCACGAAGTTCTTTCGGAATCGTTGTTTCCTTCGGTGACTCACTCTCCAAGATAACGTAGAGCGTTAGATCGAGAAAGGTGCGACGGTATCTACTACAATCGGTAGGTTTGCGCTAAGGCGGCGACATAGGCGACTTGCAAGACCTATCTGTTTTCAACTTGTAATACACAAAGGCGTTTCTTTTCCGAGATACACGCTTAGTTTCTCCATTCCTCAATTCTAACGCCATTTTGTCCAGAAAGTCTCGTTGGCACGCGGTACGTACGCGCATGCGCGACTCGGGTTCAAAGGGTTAATATAAGGGATGAGTTTCCAAACAGTGTAGATTTATTTCAACCCATCCTCACCTCCTTACAAACTCACCTCTCACACCCTCACACTAGACCCCTCACACCCTCAACCCCCATATACTCACCTCCCACACCCTCACACCAACATACTCACCACCAACACCCTCACACTAGACCCCATCCTCACCTCCCACACCCTCACACTAGACCCCTTCACACCACCACCACCTCACACCCTCACCTTCCACGTCCTCCAGACTCTTCTCCAGTGCCTTTGCTCGTATGCTCTTCTCCATGTCCCCATAGTCCACAACCACGTCCTCCGTCGTGGGGAACAGGTCAGACACTATACCGTTGAACAGCTTCAGCTCCTCCTGCAAGAACTTGGGAACGTTAGCATCACAGATGGCACGTAACACTATCTGATCCTGTTGACGTGGTGTGTGTGTGTGTGTGTGTGTGTGTGTGCATGTGTGCGTGTGTGTGCGTGTGTGCGTGTGTGTGTGTATGTGTGTGTGTGTGTGTGTGTGTGTGTGTATGCGTGTGTGCGTGTGTGCGTGTGAGCACATGTGATAAAGGATATTTACAACCATAATTATCATCTTGTTGCCTGAGCAAGGTTCTTTCATGCGGCCATATCCTTCAGAGCAGTGGTATAACAGGCAGGGGTGGACCTCAACTATTTGAGAGTCCTGATGATTGGATAAACAAAGATCCACTGTTTTGCGCTGAAACATAGCTAATGCACCACAACCGAACAAGGGACACCTTGTGCTGTATTTGCCTTGAGACCAACCTGGAGTGCAATAAACCTTGCAGTGCACGAGACTTGTCGTACATTCTCCGGTGCTAATATTCTCTTAGACAAATGTGTTGACTAAAAGACACACACACACACACACACACACATACATTACCACATTACCTACCTCGTTCATATCCGGGTACTCTCTCTTGATGTTCCCAGCAGCTGAGATCACAGTCTTCACAGCACGCATGCCGAAGTCGTAGTGGTCCTGGGGGTTGAAAAGTACACAGTACTAACTAGCATTAACTAGTAATCAAGGTCTCACTCTTCCTGTCTGTAAGCTTTTTGCCATCTATCAAGAACGGAAATGGTATTAACTTTGTAGTCAGAGAGGAAAGACGGCTCCCAGGATGGCCCGATTCACTGTAACTACGAGGCAAATTGGTATTGGGTTGGAAGAGAATGTTGTACTAGGTATGTGAATGAGATATGAAGCTGGGGATTGTGGTCAGCATAAACTGCATGAGCCTTCAAATGAAATGAGTTTTCATCTCAGTCACATATTTGTCAATATCGCAGTCAGCCAAAGGCTATATGTAACCATGGTTATTCATGATTTAGATCAAAATTAAACCTACCCCAAAGGATTGCTCCAATCATCCCGATCACAGTCAGTTGCTGTTCTACTGCATACCTGTGAGCTGAGCTGCTCAGAGGAGAGCTTGAACGTTGTGACAATCTCGTTGGAGAGAACTTTGGCATCGGAGAACCCAAACGAAAACAGCCTGATCTGTGGTG
>OZ007509.1:8352122-8565924 GCA_963931865.1 Axinella damicornis
CACGCAGAATTGCACCTTCAGCTTCAGGAAGCAGCTAGAAGACATGAACTTCGAGTGCGAGAGCTATAAATGAACAAGTCATTCGCCGAACATCTCCCGCTAGCAGCCAAAGTACACAGAAAAATGACGTCCAACGAAGGGTGTGGCGACAATTCACTTCGCTAGCAGTGGACAACAGCCTACACAGACTCCCAAACATAGCTCTCGTCCTAGATATAATTATGATAGTAGCAGTTATATAAATGCCTATTTCCATCTCAATTACCTTTTCCGTGACAAAAGTTGTAGAATGCGTAGACAAGTAAATTCGCACAGGAATCGCTGAAATAACATGCGGCTGCCCGTAAACAGGCTAATTGAATTTTACTTCCGGTCAACGGGTACCCGTAACCTTAACCGGACATAAATGCTAGCTACTTAAGGTGGCGGGCAAGTGATTTTGGAATTAATAATTATGTCACCTAAAATATGTTGTAACCTGCAAGTTCAGCCATGAATGGAAACCAAATGCGGTAATCAAACACTTCATGGTAAGTGCTACTTATGTACCAAGCCAGGATGTTCTGGAGCAGCAAACAACGGAGACAGCGAATTATTCAGTATGATGGAATTTAATAATTTTTCTGTACGTCTCAGTTTCATTGCACGCAAGCTACTGCTGCTGTTCTTTCTCAGGATCAAGACAGGCCAGGTCTGGAGGGGGCTACGTTGAGTTTATGTAAGTACGCTTCCGAACTAGCCGGATACGGAGTTAAAAGTGTTATCGCGAGGTCAATTTTCCTGTTTTTGTACATCTTGCAGGGGAAAAACCACGATGAGACGTTCGTTCGACGCCATATGACAACGTAGCCCCCTCGAGTAACCAGTGGAAGAGCTGCCTGCGAAGAGCATTTTAGCTAAATACGTTCAGCTGATTTTTGAGACGTACAGAAAAAACAGTGCTGTATTTCGCCGAGATTTGCAGCTGGCGTTGTCACGGTACGAAGTACGAATAACGTAGCGCTCAACTAGATACGCTGTCAGTGGATGCCCAACAGCCTTGGAAGAAGAAAGGTGGCACAGCATCTTGGATGGCTGCTGCTGGAGCGTTCAAGAGCGGTGATTCAGAACTCGAACCACGCCTCCAATTATTGCGCGGTCACGCGCGCGTATCATTGCTTGCCCGCCACCTTAAAACAGACTAGTAGAACTTTACTATGTGATCATGTACATATCGAATTCTCTGCCTTCAGATTTTAGATGTTGCTACACGAAAGAAGGCGTACTTGAGGTCTGACATGGTATCTCAGTACAAGGAGATATCTCAGTACAAGGAGGTATGTATGTCAACTGATGTCAGCATGCAGCACATCTGCCACCCACACTAGCTAGTCTTTGTGCATAGAACTCAAATATGATGGTCTACATTGAGTGGGAATAGATAGTTTCACCCCATTGTAGGAACGTGAGGGTGTAATCCTTTCTTTTAGATCCAGATCCATGGTCCTGTGTGCCTCTCTGAAAAAGTGGACTGCATTGTTGTGAATGACCGCCACATGTGTGACACATCAATAAAGAAACTTCTTGACAAGTTCGTTGAAGTGTAATCTTATCTGGATGGAACCCGAATCAACCGTCAGCCTGGCTCTGCAAGGTTGATCCCTTACCCAACCGTCACCAGTGTAGTGGGTGGGTCTGCCTCTGCATACTTCTAGCTACCTTGGCTCTGCAGGGCTGACTCCTTACCCAGCTGTCACTAGTGCGTCATCAGATGAACGCACTGATGAGGATTGTTGTACTGATGAGTATAGTGAGGATTCATTGGACAGTGCTTAGGATGATGATGTGTGTTGAGAACTTTCATTATATATAATTATGTAAGCCTTTTTTAACCTTTTACCAACTGTAGACTTTGGAGGTCACGATGATTCTCCAACCTCCCAGCACACCCCTCCTCCACCCACTCACCCCACCCATGCTTCCCCCCACCCATGCTCCCCCCCCACCCATGCTCCCTCCCGCCCATGCTCCCCCCCACCCATGCTCCCCCCCACCCATGCTCCCTCCCGCCCATGCTTCCTCCCGCCCATGCTTCCCCCCACCCATGCTCCCTCCCACCCATGCTCCCTCCCGCCCATGCTTCCCCCCGCCCATGCTTCCCCCCGGGGCCCCGCCCATGCTCCCCCCCGCCCAAGCAGTTAAGGCCAGCTAAGGTTATGTTAGGGTGAAGGCTCCCTAACTCTAACATAACCCTAGCTAATCCTAACCCGAATGACCAAGATGCTACTTGATTCGCTTTATATACCCTACCAAACCGGAAATATTTTAATAATAAATTAATCGGACAGCGCGTGCACGTATTCAGGCGCGCAATGCGCGCGCGAATTTGATTGGTCGGAATTCCCAGGAAATCAAAATTTGGTTGAAAACGCGTGCCAGGAAGCTGTGCACGCGCGGCTTGGTGCCAGCTGTCAACGTGTTCGCGTCTCTGTCGTTTCCGTGATGGCCGCCAAGACTTGCTTGGAGCCTGGATGTTGGCGAAGAGGAAACGGACAGACAGCATCTTCAGGTATAGGCGCTAGGCAGGGGTGCTGTTGATTCAGTAGAACTTGTAACTCAAACGCGTTGTAAAAACGGCAAAGCAAAAGGAGCCAGCCTCAGACTTTGTAGCGATTCAGTGGTTGGAGCGCACTCTGCCGGTGGAAAGTTCTGCTGAAGCTACAGTAGTCGGTCATAGGCAACCCACGAACTGGTTGTCCAGTTTCATTCTCGGTGTTGGATACTTTGGGCAGGTTGGGAATTTAAATTGTAAAGTGTCATGCTGGTCATTCTCGGTGTTGGATACTTTGGGCAGGTTGGGAATTTAAAGCATTGTAAAGTGTCATGCTGGGTGAAATAGAAGGTGGTATGTACTTCTATGATAGCTACTAGCTGCAACATTGCTGTCCATGCACAGTCTGGCAACCAAGACCTGTCTCTTCAATTGTCCGTGGCATTGTTGTCTTCAGGCCTGTAGCCAGCCTTGTACAGTTTGGGTTTTGGTCATCTGGAGGCAAAGTAGCTTCATATCATAAAGAGACATGCAACAGCTGAGAAACCGTGTGAAGTGTGGGTGGGAGGCTGTCATTTTTGGTCATAGCAAGGGCTGTCTTTCATATTGCTTCCTGCTTCTGTGCACAACAAAGCAAGAGTACAGCAAATGGAGAACAAAATGATTCTACAGACAGCTGTTGAGAATTCTGTGGTTCTATTGAGAACCATTGATGGTTTTTGTGATCAACACACCTTAGCATGTTTACCTTAACTTCACCGTGCCCACTAATGCTGTTCATTAGGAAGCTAATCGCTGGGGGCTACCTATACTGAGGCTGCACATGCAATATGAGGTAATTCGCTTACCTTCTCCACGTTTGCATCAAGATTTTCTCAAGTTAACGTGCAAGGAGGCCTCTGTTTCCCCAGAAGTTAAGGAGTAGTACACATCCAACACTCCACAAAGAATCATAAACAGCAGCAAAGACGCAAATGAATCCCTAGCTGATCCCAGCAACGAAACTGTATCTAGAGATGCTTTACCATGTTATATCTGGAACCCCCTATTCAATTCCTTCTGGCACCAGGTAGCTAAGTGGTAGGTCTGCTGAGTTGACGGTTTGAATGATATCGTAGTCACACGTTAATTTAGTGGATGAACCTCTATCCCCACAGGCAGAAATACATGTAGGTGCCTAGTTTAGAAGAGGATTCGTCTAATAGGAGGTGCACTTTATTTGGATTTCCTTTTCCAGTATAGGATCTGAGTTTCTGGAATAGGACTTCACTGCATAGTAAAAGAGTATCGCCAGCCAGGTGAGTGAACACTTATAAGCAAGTGCTGCACTTAATAATGCGTGATTATGTAATCAGGTCTCGATCATGACGAGGGCTCTAGACTTATAGGTCTTGTGCTCTCTTTAGCCAATACACACCCATGTAGCCTAAGTTGGCTCTTTCAGACCTCACACTCCTTACAGTTTATCAATTTGCCCTCTCCTTTCCCCTACCCCAGCCATCTCCTCCCCCTCCATTTGTGCCAGCTGAAGGAACCCATGGCACTGGTGGATAAAAGGAGATCTCCGAAACTAAGACGAGGCTGGAGCGTTGGAGGGTTTTGCATATAGCGTCGTGCACATTTCACAGGCTCTCCCACATCATGACCCTGCTTGCCCATGTGCGTGTTGCAACTACAGGTACGTACCATGAAGCTGCAATTCAGAACTGATCGCATCTTAAACTATACCATGCATGCATCTTGCCCAAGTTCCCCCTACAATGACATAAGCACCTTCCTAGTATAGGAATATGTATCTGCATCATGCCTCGTGCATGCCGCATGCGTACGTGTGACCTGACCATGTGCTTACAAGTATCTGATCTAGAGTCTGCGAGTTTGAGAGTGTGGAGCTGAGAAAAGATGTCGATTACGCTCACTGTTCAACTCCACAAGCATGTAGCTGCTCTAGCTCTCCTAGCCCTGAAGCCCCCACTCGCCTGTACCCTAGCCTTTGGCTATGCAAGACTATTGTGACGTTGCAGATGTCGACTCTGCTCACTGTTCATGTAGCTGCTCAAGCTCTGCAAGCCCTGGAGGCACCGTGCTTGTCCACTGATCTGAGTTTCAAGGTTGTAAATCTTGCACCGTCAAGCTCTCGCTGCAAATACAACTCCATTGGCCGGCAGGAAACCTGCAACATTCCTAAGCGTTATCAACATTCCTGAGCGTGACACACATACATACACGTACACGTACATACGTTAGTGATGCATCGATACAGTCTTTTACCGATATTCCGATAATTTGATATATACCAACTAGTGCTGCCACGATATGAGATATTGTATATCACATGTCATAGTGTTTTATGTCGGGATATACTGGCAATTGAATTTCACTAAGTGGTCCAGTCATTAGCCACATGGATAATTAGGTTAATGCTGTGGCTTCTGTGTCGGTGAAGTGCGTTCTGTGCGGTAGCTGGAACCGGGGTTCAGCGATCTCCAGTAAACCCCTGAAACTAACCTCATCTACACTCAAGGGCTGCAAGCCCTGGCAAATAAATCTGCTGTCGCATTAACCAATCGCCTGTGTTTCTCGCTGTCATGTGGAAACGGAATCGATCTCTCGATGGCGTCAGGGAGTGTCAGTTGCTTCGCTGTTGGGGAAATGCTCGGGCCAGGCTTATCACCACCGCGTTCACTTAGCTCCGAAAACTACCGCCACTGGGATCGCTGTAGGTGGTGAGACAAATTTGTGGTGTTGCCGGAGTAGGCCACCACCGCCTTGCAAAGTCGGTTCTTCTTGTGTTTGATCGCACCATCAACATCGGCGGGGAAACCAAAGTGTTTCCACACCTTGCTCTTGGACTTAGGCTTGTCTACTACATGTAGCTGCTCAAACTCGACAGACATTAATTTTTTAATTGAAATTGTGCCACGTGCAGCTGGGACGCCCCGCACGCCCCGTATACGCGTACTGACGATATCATGACGTTGTGTATCGTATCGTATCGCGAAATTATATATCGCCATAATCATATTGATATATCGTGGCAGCACTAATACCAACAGATACATGTAGCTATACCGATAACCGATCTGATATTGTAAGTTCTCATGATTGCCTCAACTTGTCAAATCATTGGCCTCAAGCACTACAAACAGCACAAACTTTAGATCCTCTAAAACTCCCAAATAGGGTAACGTCTCTTCTTCCCTCCACTCGCCATTCTATACTCCGCAACAAACGTTGTGCTGAAAATGCTAGCACGTGGTTACGCAATGTGCATACGCCATTTATGGGCCGAGTTATCGGTGAATCTACCAATGCCGATACTCCCCAGGAAGGTCACTATCGGCCCGATAACGGATCCGGTTATCGGTGCATAACTAACGTACATACATATTCATATCATAAGAGTAGATCCCCCATTCAGTGCCTCGCGCTAATGCGCTCGGCAATAATGCTCAAGCTCATATTGTGTGAGTTGTTACACGTGTTGCCAGTCTGGACATCCAGTAGCTATCACTTTGTATGGTCTCCAATTCCTGGACCAGTGTTCAAGCTCAATTTTTCAGGTAGAGGAGTAGTCCATCAAGCTAGTCCGAATCTCTCTCGCTCAGGAAGTTTGGGGTAGGGACACCCCACCCCAAACTTCCTGAGCAAGAGAAATTGGGGGGATAGACTACCGACTAGAGGAGGTTAGGTGATGACTAGCTGACCTCTCCAGGTTATTGGGAATTATTTTGATCTGTGCCTGATACTAGTATAAACAAAATCAAGGTGGTTCTTTCCTTTTGGCAGTTACTTTCTATACCAGGTAATCAGTGCAGTGGCACAAAATTACTGAGGATTTCAGGTTGCTTGTCCAAGATCCATTTCAAATTTTCGGCGCATGCACACTGGTGAGAGAGTGCACGGTGTGCGCCTTCGCCGTTTATATGGCGTAGCTGTCTTGCTGTACCGTAAACGAATGCACAATCGCCTCATTCCCAGGCTGTTATCCCAGCCTCATTCCCAGGCTGCTAACACCACATCCCCAGCCTCATTCCTATGCCGTTCCCAGGCTGTTTTCCCAGCCTCGTTCCCGGGCTGTTAACCCATCTTTCTGAGGCTGTTAAGGTTCTGGGATACCCAAATGTAATTAACGGGTGATTAATTAAGTGGGTGGGACTTCCTAGTTTTACAACTAATGTGGAGCTCGTTCTGGCTCACCCTAGTAAGCAAGGCCCACACACTATGAAGTACAAGAGATGTACCATTGGATGCTGTGGAGATCAGCGGTATAAGCGCTAGGGCACATGCACTGCGTGCAGTTATCGTACGACTCTGTTACAAGGATTTTTTGACGTCAAATTTTTCAGATATTCAGAGCACAAATCGTACTTATCGAGACCTACCTTGCCGATAGTGGTGACAGAGACCATAGTGAAAGCCCGGGGAGGTCTACGATGAGAGATAGAATCGACGGAATTCGAAAGTGGAAGTCACAGAGGTCAAACGTCCCCCTTTCAGCACGTACTACTTCACGGAAAGAGCCGACTATCGCTGTTCAGCTGTCTCTGGCACTGTAACAGGTACCTCACTTTCACTCGCGGTAACAGCGCACATCTTACACTGAACGTCAGCGAAGACGTTTGACGTCGAAAATCAGTGGCCATCATGAACATGTCTTCCCTATGGCAGGACAGTAGCTGTCTTGGTTAGGCGCATGCGTACAGGAAGTCACGCCCATTTAATTGGCCTAATACAGGAAGTCACGCCCACTTAATTGCCTAATTAGTTATTGGGTATCCCGTAACCTTAACATCATCTCCCCAGCCTTGTTCTCAAGCTGTTCCCAGACATGCCCAGCCTTGTTCCCAAGCTGTTCCTAGACCGTTAAGAGCCTCATTCCATCAGTCATAGGCTTGTGGCAGACCATGGCTGACATAGGCAGTATCTCAGAACAATAAAAGTGCAAACCAGCAGCCTGTGAAATATTCCAACTACCACTAAACTTGAAAGCCACTTGACTGAAGATCTCCTTCTATTCCCAGGAGGAACAGCTGCATGTGTCTCTCATCAACTACCTCCTCAGTATACACTCACGGACCACGAGAAGTTGCAGATGGTGGCACTTAAGTTCGAGATGTTCCGTAAACTTTCCAAGGCCTGGCCAGAGCAAAACACCTAGGTTTGTGGGCACTTGTAGCAGCTCTCCTGACTTGTCCACAGACTGGATCATACCTTAACCTCATTCCCTCTGGATACGTAGCTTACAGTTACCAAGAAGATTACTAGAGATTACTAGGGATTACTACAGATTACTGGAGATTACTACTAAAAGCCTATACTACAGACTACTCCAGACTACAGACTGCTTACACTTTAGTTTACCTGCTCGCCGCTTGCGTCCGCTTCGAATCAACTGCTGCTCCCTGGCCCAATTGCATCCGCTTCAACTGCTGCTCCCCGTTTGTGTCTGCTTCCAGCTGCTGCTCCCCGATTGCACCTCACGGAGTTCGAGGTTCAGTAAATAAATTAAAGTACAAAGGTCGCGCATCGCTATAGTCTAGTCCCGCCCCATGAACATCCCACTTCCGTCACTCACAGACACACACACACACACACACACACACACACACACACACACACACACACACACGTTAAAATCTTAATGTATTGACAGATCACTAGAGGTTACTCATCAAGATTTTAACGTGTTTCTGTGTGTGACAGAAGTGGGATGTTTGTGGGGTGGGACTAGACTAGTACATGCGACCTTCGTACTTCAATATACTGAACCTTGAACTCTGAATCTTCCAGAACAGCTGGCGGGGAGCAGCAGTCGAAGTGGATGCAATCAGGGAACTGCAGTTGAATCGGATGCAATCGGGGGGGGGGGGGGGGCAGCAGCCGAAGAGGACGCAATTGAGGAGCAGTTGAAACAGATGCAATCGAGAGCAGCAGCTGAAGCGGACGCAAGCGGCGAACAGCAGCTGAAGCGGATGCAAACGGGGAGCAGCAGCTGAAGCGGATGCCAGCAGGGAGCAGCAGTTGAAGCGGATCGATGCAATCGCACGGAGAGCAGTAGCTCTACACAGATGGCTGTCCGGCACTGGATTACTCACGTAGGCGAACGAGGGGGGAAGTAGCTGAGCGAGCGAAGCTACTTGTAGTAGTTATGAACTTTCCTGGCCAGAGCAGCTTTCCCTGTGTTTCAACAAATCTTCATGCCTACATGCAGTGCCGCTTTCAATTAAGTAGTTACACAAATGCTGGAGGTTCCCCTGGGACCTCTCCTTCTAAGTTCATTATAACAGTACACCAGCAACATTATACAGCGCATGCACACACACGCGAAAAATCAGTTGAACTGAACTTTAGAGCTGAACCAGAATACCGTAGATCGGGAAATTTTTGTGTTAAAAATATTTCGTGTGTAAATTTTTCATGGCGTTAAATTTATGTAGTATAGCTCATCAACGAAAAAGTTTTACTGATCGTTGTGTCAAGAATGGAGACGTACGAACGAGCTGCTGCTTTGCCATGGTCACTGGCATACCGACCGATTTCAAAGCATTCTTCTGGGCTGTAAATATCTCCTGTATGTCCCGCAATGCTTCCCTTCCGCTTCGGCCCGCTTGTCCACTGTGTCGATTCGAGCACCTCCCGATTCGCAGAGGCAAATCCTACCTCACGAAGGAACGGAGAGCGACAGTGGGATTGGGGAGTCCATCTGCGGGCTTGAAGAACCATAGAAGGACCGTGAGCGCAGCACAGGTGAATTCAGTACTAGTTTACATGTGGCTAACCGTAAAAATTATTCGTTGCGTTAATATCCATTGTAAATAAATTTCGTGTGTTAAATTTTTGTGGTTGAGGGCAACTACGAAAATATTTTAACGATGAAAATTTCCCAATCTACGGTAACGTCACTACAGGTGGGAAGTAACAATTATCGTTAATACCCCTTTGCACTGAAGTTTGTATGTTTGCAATGCACTTTGTAGGTGAGAGCTCGTGATCAGCCTCTTGTTCACGGGAAGCCACAAGGATTGCCATCTGCTCCTTCCTGCTGACAGGCTGTGCTGTACTCATGACAGATCATCCCTACAGATTCAAGCAAAATTTATGCTGGAAATTGGACCTCAGGTGAGAGCATGAGAATTACTGTACGTATCATGTGATCTGATCTAGTGTGATAGAACGGTGGGACCCATTTATTAATATGACCTGTGTGTGGGCATGGGTACTCAAAAGGATTTTACTTTGCCTTTAAGTTTTTGGATGTTTCTGGAATTTGAGATTGTGAAAGAGCGCTTACAATTTAATGCGCTAGAGTCATGTTGCTTATTACGATAGTGCATGTGCACTGGCAGTTACAGAGATGATTGAACAGCTGCATGAAACAGAGATGCTACTGTGCGGAATTTTTGCCATGTAGTACTTTCAGAAGATGCTGGTGTATCGGCCAAGTAGATTCCTTAGCTTGTACACTACAGAATCCGAATCCATAATCGTATCTACAACAGGCTGGTGGGTGTGTCCAATTGTGACAGCGTTATAATTAAGAGGTGGAGCTACATAATTTGATACAGGGTTTATGAGAGCAACTGAAAATCGTCTGTACATAGTATTATTATTGTAGAATAATTAGCTGGAAATTGGTGAATGTGTTCAGACATTAGACAATATTGGCCGAAGTGTCCGGCTGGTATTCATAAGCCAGGAATGGTGTTTGAGGAGACAATGGACGACGTTCAAATTTTAAGAATGTTACGTACAAAATACGCAAAATCAGCTGCAAAAGCACTGGTCCCAACACTTGATGGTGTTGCAATTTCTACCGTAATTATTTCCATGCACACATAATGTAGTTATTGTGAACCTTTCGCTTCTTTTAGGTGGCAAGTTGTCGTCTTGCACCTTGGAACATTGCACCTCAGACACGCAGTCTTTCACAAAGATGGATTACTGGTGTAGCTATACCCTCCAAAGGATCGCATGCAAAAGTTAGCTAATGCATGCATGCTGCTCTGTTGCTTTGGCCTTGGTACCAAGTGCGAAGTACACAGCTCTAAGCGCTTGACATTACCTCTTGTCATTGCTGCTAGATATCGCTGTGTGTGGCTAGCTAATGGCATCGTACGGTGTACATTCGTCCATTTGCAGGGTATGCGGGATTTGCTGCTTACTTCATCACTTACAATGCAAACTGGTTAGCACCACGATCACTGTTGTATTTCTTTAGCGAAGATTACTCAGTGAGATCTTATGGGTTGCTCTTGACAGAAATTGTATGCCGGGTCACCTGCTAATGCACAAATGCTATGTACCCTAGCCTGAGAAGTACACCTGGACAATGCAAATGACTCAGCTGTTGTGTTCTTGTTCTTTGAGAAGCACAAGGGCCCTCCACCACCTCCCACTCTAACATCACTACCATCAGCCATGACAACACTCAATTGACCCATTTGTTTGTATGCTGGACATTAGAATAATACATGAATTGTACAAACTGATTAGAGTGCGTAAAGAAAGGTGTATACACATTAAAGATAGTGTGTTCTGCAGATGTCCTTCGCCTGTTCAAATTTTATCTCTTCCCCATTGTTCCTCAGGAGGCACTGTAACCTAGGTGCGGAAGGAGTTAAGGATGGATGAACCGACGGTAGAGGACAACATGGGCTGGAACTCTGTCAAGGAGGTAAAGTTGGGGGGGGAGAATGAAGTTTGAAGGTGAAGCACGAGAGGGAGAATAAAATTAATGGAAACATTATTATAGGGTGTCGTGATCAATGAAGGATGGTTGCACACTGTGAGCATGCGCGAGTGTAGCAAGAGCCACCTGGGCACATGACTAGTAGCAAACATACTTTTACTGTTATGCAACAAGTGCTGAAGCCCTGCTGACGGTAGTTGGATTAAGCCCTCCTCGTCAGAGGGGATATTAAGTGCCATTGCTCCTCATCAGAGGGGGATAGGGTTGAGCCTGTACATGCAGGGCTTCAACCCACGTAAATACCCTGGGAAGTGACGGATTGGTCGAGGGCAGAGCCTGAGATTTTAACACTGCCAATGGGTGTTTAAGTGGTTCAAGTGGTGCCAGTGCCCGTCTGAGGTATGTATCTTACTTGGACCATACCCCAAGGCAACTACTTGAACCGTGAATATTGTATGAGCGCTCTAAGATCCTGTGGAAGCCTTTAGTCATGAACTCCTCTTAATTATTCTCTAATGGGCATAGGTGGAAGTGCAATATGGCGAGGTAATGCATGATTGTATACGTAGATCACTTAGGATTGGCCTACAAAGATTCTGACTACACCGCTGTAGTCAGAAAAAGTTGGTGCTAAAACTCACCTTGGTCGTGGAACTATGAGTGCTTTGTCTCGCCGTAGGCCGCCATTGCTCAAGCGCTCTCTTCAACTTTCATTGCCAGTACTGCCCTCAGGAAAGGCACACAAAGATTCTGACCACACGGCCTTGATTGCAGACACTTACATGCCAAAACTTACCGTGCTGTCGAAGTTGTGAGCGCTGTAGCTAATAGCTTCTTGTCTTCCCTTTGGCTGCCATAGCTAGCGATCGACTGAGCATGGTTGCCACGTGGCATGTGCGTTAATTGGAATGAGTTGCGATACCTAGCTTGTGTGACCAGCGAGTTGCAACCGGTTGAAATGGCTGCTACCAGGAGTGCGGTTGCCCCTCGATACTATAAGCATAAATTATTATTGCTTATGACCGGGCTCAAGGCAAAGTATTGTATGAGTGGAATCTACTCAGGCCTAAGAAGGGGGGAGAGAGAGAGTGTTGGATTAATATTGCGGCTGCGGGATATATGACCCATTATTTCCCGCAACCTGATTGGTTAGAATAGCCTAAGTATAGTATATGGCCTTTGCAAGCTCATATACATAGGCGTTCTAACCCTATGTAGATGGAGCGGAAGCTGGTGCTGCCTTGGCAGGTGATTGTTGACCTGGAGCAGTCCAGTTCTGAGAACCTGTGTATCACCACGAGAGGGACACTTGGAGCTGAGTAACATCTTGGAACTGAGTGGAGATCTAGCAGCTGGAAGGGGAAGCAAGGGAGGGGACTGGCATGAGGAGTGTCTCCAGTATGAATCTCGATGTCCAACTCTAGCCACCCACATTCTAAGGTGAGAACTTGAGCAGCCATACCACATACCTTCTCTTCTCCTCTTCATCATTTGTTGGGCTAGACTATTCGCACAAAAGAGGCACTAACTGTTCATTATGCCTCTCTAGCCCCTGTGCTGCTGTTTTTGAACCCTGGGTGTCACTTGCAACACCATGCTTCCATCCTAAAGGTTCTGCTTCATCACACAACAGGTCACTCAGGAAAATAAATACGATAACGTTTAGTTTGCTTGCTTGTGGCTGGTCCACCATGTCGAAAGCTGCCCTGCTAGGGACAGGAGCAAGGTCAGTTGACTCTGGGTACTTCATAGTTTGTAGATGGTATGTAGTGCAATTGGTATGAAGCCAGCCCCCCTTGTCACAATTGAAACGCTTATAGCCCCCCTTGTCACAATTGAAGCGCTTATGGTAGGACCGGAGTTCAGGGTGACCCTTCAGAATTTGCTCAAAGTTGGAAATATGTTTTGTCTTGCACCGTATTCGAGTACCGTAGTCTCTCAAAAATACGCCCACCCCCCTTTTTCGCGACAAGTTGTTGCAAAGGGTGAGTATGAAGATGGAGTTCTGTGGTAGTGGGGGTGGAGGGATTGGGGATGATAGCAGGTGCCAGAAGTGAGAGTTCATAAGACCTCAGCACAGGGAGCTGCCCAATGCTGGACTTCTGTCATAGGCGAATGACGTGGCAGTAGCTGAGCGAGCGAAGCTGTAATAATGTTTGTATAAGTGTACGTACATGTATATGTTCCGCGCAATTTAGGAAATTGAGCAATCTCGAGATTGCGCAGCGCATTCTCAGAATCCCGAAATTGCGTGCCAATCTCGAGATTGCGCAAACAATCCTGAGATTGCACAATACATTTGCGCTATCTTCGAACTTTTGACCTTAGCCATGTGGTTGACAGCTAGTGTGCTCGCATGACGGAAACCGTTTATACAAGCGGTCTCCTGCTCCAGACGTGACATAATGCGATCTACTACTGTGAGTGATGTCGTCTATCGATCAGCAGCAGGAGGTTTTTGAGAGATTTTGTTCGGAGCGATTCGGGGAGAATGGCTGCCAAACCAGCAAAACCATAGCACGTGAGAAGGGCCAGAAGATTATCCACAGAGTACGGAACGACCCCATAGCAGATTCCTGTGGTTCCTGATTCAAGTTTCTGATGAAACAGCAGGGGTTTAGTTTAGTCAGGAATCTCGAGATTGTGCAATCTTGTCACTGCGCAATCTCGAGATTGCACAATATGCAATCTTGTCACTGCGCAATCTCGAGATTGCGCAGTGTTGCTATGCAATCACGAGATTGCGCAGCAATATTGTGCAATCTCGAGATTGGCACGCAATTTCGGGATTCCGAGAATGCGCAGCACAATCTTGAGATTGCGCAAATTCCTAAATTGCGCGGAACATATATATATGGTACTGCAAAATGTGGACAATATTTATGTAAGCACAAGCACTTATGTATGACTGTGGATTGTAACCCCCCACCCTTCCCCTCTTCCCCCTCCCCTTCCTGTCCCAATCCCCCCCTCCGACCCATTCCACAGATTTGTCTAGGATGTACATGTTAGTGTCATGGGTATCAGATGGCCTCAGTGACCTGAAGAGCAGGTTTGAGGCCCACGTCCAATCCCAGGGGGTGACTACAGTAGAGAAGTGTGGGGAGGCAGCATCCAATGTGAGTATGAAGATGGAGTTCAGTGGTAGTGGGGGTGGAGGTTGCCTCGTTCCCAGGCACTCGGTAATTGGGGAGAAGAGCGCCTGGTATCCACTGTTCACGCATGCGCGAGCAGTTCCGTTACATTCTCTGTATAATTCATCGAGATACGTAAGCTGAAATAACACGGACAAATATTCGGTAAAATATACGGCTCCAGCATCATGCGAGGCCAAGTCTGTGGACGTCGATACGCTGCTTCTGTCTTTCCGAAGTGGACGCGAATCACGATACAAACAGTAAGACCCCTTAGCTAGATAAATTCGACCTGGCCGTATGTACGTAGCTAACCATACAAACACTTTCTTGCCATTATGTACGTGCTGTATCGCTGTTAGTTGTTCGTCCTCAGCACCATTCATGGCTTTCCGACCTTACTGAGGGCGTACGGCACGGCTTGGTTGAACAGAGCTGCGTCTTGTAGATGTAAATGTCTCCCGTGTTTCAGTAATGTACGGTCGTGCAAGTATAACAGTAGTTTCCAAGTTCCCCACAAAAACCTGGGGAGCCGTGCATGCGCGAACAGTGGATACCAAGCGCTCTTCCCCCCAATTACTGAGCGCCTGGGAACGAGGCTAGGGTGGAGGGCATGGGGAGCTCGGGTGCCAGAAGTGAGAGTTCATAAGACGTCAGCACAGGGAGCTGCCCAGCGCTGGACTTCTCACAAAGTCGAATGACGAGGCAGTAGCTGAGCGAACGAAGCTGTAATAATATTTGTATGAGTGTACATGTATATAGTAATCGCACGGTGAATATGGACGGCAGACCAGGTCAACCTTTGGACCAAATGATGGAACTTATAATGTGTAATTCAATTACAAGCTGACAAGTGGTGACAACGACCATCACACATCATTTAGTGAACTGCCAGGTCACAGCTAGTGGAGGTAGCCTCGTTCCCAGGCCCAAGACGGCGAGGAGAAAAGGGCCTGGTTTCTACTGTTTGTGTATGCTCTAAAGAGCGGTGGAATTCCACCGGCACCGTGGACGTTTGATTATGTTTGTACACTCGTGACGTCAAGCGGATAGCGTGATCCGTACAGCAATAACTAGCTAGCTATAGTAAGCTAGTGGCTTGCGTTACAACAGCTCTCGATTGTGGCAGCCTCTCCTAGCTATGCCCTCAGGTGGCAAGGCGCTCCTGAATTGATCATGAGCTAATAAACAGTGACCTGCGATTGAAAGATGGGATGTTTTCGTGTGGCTATTGTCGCACCGACCGTGTGGAGTCAGTATGCTACCAGACTCTTCCGTTTAACGAATGTCGGGTAAGTCTGTTGTAGTGGCAGTATAATTGTGGCTGTGTTGCCCTTCATCTCGCAGATGGAGGACAAGTGTAGCAAAATAGATAGCGTCAGACGCTCGACCCGACCATTTGACTACAAAGACGTCATTTGCACCCTCCCCCTTATGAATACGTGTTACGGTTACCGATAATTAAGCACATGCGCAAACAGTGGAAACCAGGCCCTTTTCTCCTCCCTCTCTCGGGCCTGGGAACAAGGCTACATTGGAGGTCACTGGATGAACCACTCCTACATTCAGAGACTTCACAGATCATGGCTGGAAGTGGCTCGATGGCTCATGGCTGGAGCGAGTAATGGTGTCTTATCTATCAGTAGAGTTGCAACCGGACGGAGGAGAGAGAGGCGAAATAGACTTGAACTATGGACTTTATGATGTTGTTTATTTAAGTAGTGCTCAGTCTGGCCACCTTTGTACATACATACCTTCATATCTGCCTGGAACTTTTACATGCCAATGCAATATCATTACACCAATATTCCCTGACTTACACAATAAGTTAATTTCTATGACATTTTCTCGGAGGTGGGATGAAACCTCTAGCCTGCCTACCCAACCAAGGTCTTGTTCTCAATGAATCAGATGCCTCAGAGTCGATCACATGACTAAGCATTAAATTGCTTAAGGTTACGGGTTACAGTTTGCAATTGCGCATGCGCGGCGCACGCTTGCGGTTTACAGTCAACAGTGAAATGTGTGTGCGACTTTGGCATCAGTTTTTTATCGCTGAACTTACATCGAACCGTATATCAGACTGGATTTCAATTCTACGAAGAAAGGGGCAGGGCGGCTCGAAAAGTTTTACCGAGATAAACATCCTGTTCGTGAGATACTGTGCGTTCTACTTGCCTGATCTGGCGAAAAGCGAATGGCTTTGTGGTATGAACGACCATCACTCGTTTTTCCAACGGCAGCGAAGCGAAGTCACTCCGAGCCGCCCTCCAGTCAGTTGAAAACTTCCCATGGGTGCTGCCAAGCTGGCCTGTTAGCCCTTTCTGATTGCAAAATCTGACGCCAAAAATCGCCAACTCGACCTTGAACTTTGATGCCACTGCCCGTGTTGGCATGTTGTACTCAGGCGCTAAGATCATACCAGCTAGAAGGTACTCGTATTGCTGTTATACCTCGTTTTTGTTGCGTGTCTCTAGCTAGTTCCTGCATGGAGGGACAAAGGTAACTTGTACGTTATGTATATTTAATGAGCACACGGTATCCCATAACCTTAATGCACACTTTAGTGTGCATTATAATTGTATCCAAAGACCAACAGCTGTTTTGGGTTCGGCTCACGCATTATCTCGCCCTCGACCATATATATAGATTGCCCTCGTGCATTAGTGCTAAACCCCGTAATACACTGCAAACTGGTATTTAAATATTATGCATTTTGTCCCTTTCTTAGTGGCGATTAATTATCTCCCCGTATTGCTGTTATACCTCGTTTTTGTTGCGTGTCTCTAGCTAGTTCCTGCACGGAGGGACAAAGGTAACTTGTACGTTATGTATATTTAATGAGCACACGGTATCCCATAACCTTAATGCACACTTTAGTGTGCATTATAATTGTATCCAAAGACCAACAGCTGTTTTGGGTTCGGCTCACGCATTATCTCGCCCTCGACCATATATATAGATTGCCCTCGTGCATTAGTGCTAAACCCCGTAATACACTGCAAACTGGTATTTAAATATTATGCATTTTGTCCCTTTCTTAGTGGCGATTAATTATCTCCCCTTTTAGCCAATTATTGTGATGACAATGTACTCACGATAAAGATTATTGGCAGTTTGGCTATCATGATTATCAAATGGAAGGATTAACAAGGTGTTCCCTGCTCTTATACAGGATCCAAACATTCCAAGGTCAAGACACCTGAGGTGGTGTTCTGGAAGCAGATGGACATCATCATGAAGGTGGCAGAGAGTTGTGTATCACTTGCCATCTGAGATAGGGTCGGACACACTGCATCATTCAGGGCCGCTGGCAGTAGACTTCCTGCAGGGAGGCATCTTGCTTGGTGAGGAGCATACTCTCATTCTGAGACCCCAACCATACCTCCATTAGGGTGATATGTTGCGGTATTTGAAACTCAGTAATATTATATTATTAGCATTGGAGGCAATTGGTAAATAGGCACCCTATGATAATAAATACCAGAATGTTTATCGTACATCTACCATACGTACATCTACCATAGCCTCGTTCCCAGGTTCTACCACACACGAACCAAAATTCAGAGGAAGGGGAGAGCCTGGGATATTTTGTCACGTGAAAAACGTCACATTTAATTGCGTGTGAGCAATCAAAATCGCAAGTCTTGTATGAATATACTGTAAATTGTAAATTTATACCAGAGCATGTAGTTCTTATTTGAGACTATTGTATGACTGGCAGCATTATCATATCGCCCCGTACTACACAGCAGCTGCGTTATTCCTGCTAAAAGACTCCGGAATCGCACCAGGTTCTGGGTGAGATGCCAAGACGGCCGTTCCATGGCCTCGCTGAGAAGCAGCCGAATTCAACGCCAAAACGACATTTTTCCAGGTTTGTATGAATCGTTCTCGACACTTACTGTTCACTTAGAGTATAGTTGTACCAATTCCACCAATCAGATTGCTCACTGCGAGGTTTCTAAATCTGATAGAAAACCTTGTCTTCAATAGAAAACCTCGTATCGGGTTTTCTATACTGTACTAAGAATTTAAGCTGTCAATGAAAGCTGCCTACGTACTAAATGCTAACGCTTCCTATGGTAGCCAACTGCACCTCGTGCTTTAGCTCGTGACATAAGGCCTCACCCAAGGGGAGTGGTCCCTTCGAATGTTAACCTCATTTGAACTGGGTTAAAATAGCATTAGAATTATAGGCAGTGCACATGTCTGCATACTTCTCTGTGTTCGTCTTTGTTGGACGGCTACATCAGCACACGAGAGCTGGAAGGAGGAGCTAAGCGGTAAATGACGGCACTGGTGGGGTGAAACCAAGTTGAGGGGCGGAGCCATATGACTGCTCGTAGCCAGTCTGTTATTTTGTCGAAAAGGACATCCGATGGTAGGTTATTCTGTTGAAAACTGAAGCGCTAGCGTAGTTACCGTTGCTGTACTCTAGACACTGACACCAAGGGATCTAGAAACCTGAGGGCCCTGGGCTGTAGCGTCCCGAGCGTAGCAAGGGCACACAGCGCTAGTATCTGCCTTGTACTCATTTCCAGTCTATTATTTCGTCGAAAAGGACCTCCGACTCGTAGCTAGGTTATACTGTTGACAACTGAAGCGCTAGCGTAGTTACCATTGCTATACTCTAAATCGGTTAGACACTGAGACCAATGGGATCTACGCGATTTAGAAACCCTCGGGCCCTTAGTAGTGCCCTCGCTGTGCTCGGGACACTACAGCCCAGGGCCCTCGGGATTCTAAATCGCGTAGATCCCTTGGTCTCAGTGTCTAACCTATAGTTATATAGACTGCCAAAGCATGGCTACCGTCGATCTCTATGCAGCTAACTGTCGAGCGCTGAATAATTATAAGCCGACTTCACGCTGCATACCTGCAGACCATATTTATGCTAATAAAATGGTGCATCTAATCTGGTGATAGAAACACTAATTATTTTCTGTGATTCCAATGTACTGATACCAGGAAATGTACTTATCAAAACAACATGAGTTCCAAGTACAAATTTACAAAATACACTCACTATTCATAGTCAGTCTGATTTGGTCGAAATGTAGTGTGTGGCATATGTAACAGTTGTAACAGTTGGCCCTTGGTCGCAAAAGAGTTCTCTTGAAATTCAGGAGTGGCATAGTGGTTGATGATGCCCATTTCTTGGAATTACTATAGCCACACCACCAAGGCAGTGGCAGGTGATGTCCATGTTCCTGGAATGGCAGTCACAAACGCTTGAAATGCATGGCACCTTCAAGCATGGCACGGATGGCATGGCAGACTGCAGTAGCCGCCGATTTCCTGGAATAGTGCATCCACAACAGTCACAAACACTCGAAATGCAGTAGGTGGCAGTTTGATGCCCATTTCCTGAAATAACAACGGTCACAAACGATTTCTCTCCAAACGCAGCACAACAATTTCTATCTGTTACAACTGTCCATCCAATCTAGCGGTACAAATTCGTTTCCTGGAATTTCTATGATTCCAATCCTACGGTAGTGAATTATGAAATTATTTTATTAGCATAATGTACCCACACTAAATTAAGTTATCTCTACGTACCCTTCTCTCTACCCTGACATCACGCACATGATAAATTATCCCAGGCCCTCCCCACTTTTTTGGTACTGTAAGCTATGAAAAGCTGGGCAATGGCCTGGGAACTAGACTACGTCTACCATACAATAACTATGTCCTGGAGTCATGGGACAGCCTTGCGGGTAAGTGCAGCTGACGTTTTTGTACCAATTCGCATGAGAAGTCGCATCAGTACTCCAAGTCGCGAGAGAAACCCATATAATGTAGTGCAACTCACATGCACTACAGTAATCAATGAATTTATGACTGTTTTGTGGCAGACATTAGCTTTAATGACTGCTGCTGATCCAAGAGGGCTGAGATACTTGTCTGGAATCTATAATACTACCATTAGCCATCCATGAACTTGTCCATATAGCTTACTCGTGTCTGGATTGGACTGTATGCCACTGCCAGTTCCTGGTTTGGCTTTGCCTTAGGCCTCATGCATGTGCCTTCCCACACCAGCATTTTAGTTTGCAGTGTGCTAATGCAAAGGGGTAAAGCAGAAATGAAATATTGTCACGAAGCAAGCTATGGTAATACGGATTCGCTGTGTTCATTGGCACAGGAACGTGCAAAGAAATTTGTGTTTAGTAAAAGAAATTGCTGTCTGCACTAGTTACCAGTCAATTGATCCTAGACTGCTTATGTAGGTTCCAGGAAGAACTCATTTTCTCTATCCCAAGAACTAACTATACCCAAAACGAAAAGGAAGGGGAGGGAGGGCCATAGAGGAGTGGGTAGGATGGAGGGGAGGGAGCTACGTAGAACACACATGCCGACTCTCATGCATTCATTAGCAATCTCAGGCTCTCATGCTTACTGCCACAACTCCCATGCATTAGTAGCCTGCCAGAGCTTAATATGTGGGTGTGGCCTGGAAACTTGGCAGGCCTGTTTTACAACGAGATCTGTATGTGCATAAAGTGTGCCCCATCGACCTGGATGACCACAACTTTAGCAACTAACACTGGCGCATGGTTTTCTTTCCCTCCAGATATTCTTGCCCTCCTGAAGGCTGGGGAAAACCCCAAAGAGCCCCAAGAGGACACACCAGGTACTGGAGGTTTTGCCACTCATTAGACAATTGATAGTCAACTGACTTCAGTTGTTCAGGGAGTCACCTGAACAGTAGACTTTAAACTGCTGTTCTGATTAGCCAGAGCCTCGATCGTTCCCATACCATTCCCACCACTGGTTTTTGAGCATGCACAGTATGGCAAGGGAAGGCCTGGAATATCTGGTCATGTGGGATGACGTTAAGTACACAGAGGGTAGACACATGGTGTGCGGTGCCCAACCATAGCAATACCTGTTTAACATTGGTCTGTCCCCAATGTCAAACCGTAAATTGATTGGCTGCCTTGCGCATGGTCAGCTTTTGGACAGACATTACAAGAATGGGCATTGAGATTCTTTGTTGAGCACCGCTCTGTGTGTCTGTCATCTGTCTCCCTGACAGCGCCCGCACATGACCAGATCTCCCAGGCCTCCCCCATCTGTATTTGCAAACTGCAAGCGATCAAAGCTGAGTGGAGGGGAATCTCCTGGGAACGAGGCTAGATTACCCACAGTAATGGCTATAGATGATGTTCAGGTGCAATAAGCAATTATATAACACCTCCTGTCTAGAAGAAGGAATTCAGCTTTTAGAACTTTCAAATCGCAAGATGGGGAACTTCCCTTTGTCAGAATATCTTACTGCTCTAGTTGATCAGATGATCCCAACTCTCATCATGGCCACTACTGCCACCATTAAGTGAGCTCTTGTCTTGCTGATATCCTACCTGTAGGTCTTTCATTAGGCAAGCTGCCAGGTGAGCAGGGATGAATGAAGGCAGTGCAGCAAGTTGTTGAGTGGTGAGTCATTAAGAATTGAACAATCTCTCTGTAGAGTGTCTGCATGCGTGTGTGTACATTGGGGTAGTTACATGTGTGTGCGTGTGTGCATGCGTGCGTGTGTGCGTGCGTGCGTGTGTGTGTGTGTAGGTTTCGCTCTCTCTGTCCCAATTTTGTGTACAGTAGGCCAAATGATGTCTATTCGACATTCGTCAGTCCATGCATTGAGCGTTAATGTTGCTGCAAACTTGTGCTGCCACGATATGAGATATTGTATATCACATAATCATATCATGATATACTGGAGTATCCATATCAGGATATACTGGCAATTGAATTTAACTAAGTGGTCCAGTCATTAGCTATGTGATAATTAGGTTAATGCTGTGGGTTCTGTGTACACTATTTGGAGTTCGAAGTGAAATCCAGGGAAACCAAAGTGTTTCCACACCTTGCTCTTGCAATTGGACTTTGACTTGTCTACTAGCTGCTCGAACTCGACAGACATTTTTCACAATTGTGCGACGTGCAGCTGGGACACCCCGTATACGCGTACTAACTACTATGTCAATATCATGATGTTGTGTATCGTATCGTATCGCATCGCGAAATGATATATCGCGATGTATCGTGGCAGGAATACTGCAAGCAGTGCACGGGGTAATTGCAGGTAACGCATAGTGATACAGACAAAACTCACTGGCTAAAGCAAGAAAAGCTGTTTGTATTGTGCAATTATGCAGTACTGCATTCGAATATACTGTGGGTTTTGCAATTGGCACATTTAAAATTATGCTGTCCAATTTAGCTTGCATAATTACGAGGGGCAACCGCACTCCTGGTAGTGCTGTCCAATTTAGCTTGCATAATTATGAGTAATGTAAGTATGGAAATGTAAGTAGCTGTAGTGCGAATACTTGAATAATAGAGACGCACAAATTTTGACTACGTATCTACATTTCACAAACAGAGTACAGGAAAAACTTGACACAAGAAGCTAGCATATTGTGTATAGACACAAGATTATGACCACCATGATACAACAAGCACAGTGTGCATTAAATGGGGACACTCATCTACCTGGGTCAACGTCTGACATGAGGACACACATGCAAGCCCACATTGAAAGCAGTTCCATGACCCAGTGAGGTTCAAGTAGAACACAGTGTCGAGGTTAGAGTGTGGAGATTGGAGATATATATATTGGCTCATGAGGCACTTGAGATCTCTGACCCTGGCACAGAACACCACTCACGGTGGACACTGGATAGTAGTCCAGCCAGGAAACCAAGCTGAGTTGCCTCCAGTCGAACCTGGGGATACAGAACACTTTAACAGGCCTCAGTGGGAGGCTTCCATTACCTACCAGCCCTTGTCAGTTGACTTTCTCTTTCAATTGCTTCACAATCGCTCCAGTTGCACAATGTGCCTGGGAAAGGAATATGTACTTTACGCATATGCCTCATTCAGAGTGAGAGAATCACTCTAGCCAGCCCTTTTTGGATACATCGGGTGTGTTATCAAGCCCCCTCTGTATACTTACACCGGCAACTTCAGGGAGAGCCAGAACAAAACCTCTCTTGCTCTTTCCCTTCAGCCTGGTAGCATTGTAGCAATGCCCCAGGCCTGTTGAGCAACCCAGTCCGTTAAAAATTAGCCCTTTGGAGAGCCCGGGTCTCTTGTCAGCAATGGGACTGTGGTGGAATGTGGGCTCTTTAGACCAGTAAATGCAGATCTTTGGCATATGCATCAAGCCCATCATAGTACAGAATGCAAAGTAACCCATGATTTCTCTTTTGTCTGTGGTCCATGTCAATGAGGTTACCTCCAGGCACTGAGAAACATACGTACCCATTGGTTGATGAAAACATTTGAATTATGAAGTACAGTGCTCCCAGCAAAGAGAGTACATTTTGGTTTCTGTGACAAACCTGTGTATAACTTCAAACCGACATTACCTATGGTCAAAATATGTTGTACCATAAGCATTTTGTGACCAATCACCAAAAAATTAATGACATTCCAATAGAGAGATGGCTTCACATGTCAACTGAGTATGCAAAATACTTTAGGGTCGCCTCTAAACCTGGGAGTTAAGATCTCAAACATGATACAAGTATAGTGACCTAGGTTTAGCAGGTTCTAAGCCCCTCTTGAAGTTTAATTCCACTGTCCTGAGAAGGCGGAGCACAGTTCTGGAGGAGCCTATATATATGTACTTCAGGGTCGGCATTTCCACAAAACTGGGAGTTAAGAGCTGATTTTTTTTTGGGAGAGGTCATGCTTATGTTGCAGTATGTCTGGCCCAAGTTTAAAATCTTAACCCCTTACAGATCCTGAGATGTTGCCCCATTTGTTCACAATTGTTAATTAAAGATCTGACCTTTGACCCCTGGCTTTTCTGTAAAATCCAATTCAAAGGGTTTCTCAGGCTGATTTCAGTGTGAAAAACTGGTTGTAAGAGCCTCTGTCAGCTGTTTATGTTGTGCATGCTGAAACATGGCAGGGCTGTAGCTATAGGATTAATAGAGCGAAGAGGCAAGTAGCTATCAGCGCGCGGAGCGTGCGAAAAAAATTACTTCGCAGTGAACACAAGGTATACACAATACAAGAAAAGGCTTTCACAGTTGCTGTCGAAACGCAAGAGCAATTCACTGGTAACCTGACCAGTCGTTAGGCCAGCGCGATTAGTTGTCTCGTGAAAGCGAGGAGGCAACTGCCTCCTCTGCCTCAATGCTAGCTACGCCCATGCATGCATGGTATACTTTGGCTTTCTATTAGCAATGGACCCACCATGGAATTTTACCTGTTGGTGTCCGACAATGTTGTCAGGGGTGAAGATTGAAGAACAGGGAATAGTTGGAGGGGTCCAGTGAGATTTGTGACTGCAGGCCCTGTTTCCTGTACGAAAGGTTGTACATCAATCGGAGAAGCCTGTTAGTCCCACTCTGTACGTATGTAGAGAAGGACGTACTACTCCCACTGTTCTTACCAGATCGAATTACCATGGCATGCACCCTCTCTTTCTCCTTCCTCCCCGCTTCTCTCTTCCTTCCTCTCAGCTGTGTGACTCCGTTCTGCTGGCTCGGACCAAAACAGCTATGGTAGGAGAACTACGTAAGGACACGCTCAACGAGATAGCAGTGGACATCCTTATATGGTGTGTTCCACAGCTCTTAGTGGACTGTCTGTGTATCAGCATATTATAACAGTACAAGTGGAACCAGTCCGTCAAGTAGTTGTGAGATGTTTGACCTTTGGCTCCCAAGTGGATTGAGATATGCCAATACTATTGGCATATTCTCAGTTGCATAACTGTTGAGTATAGTCGCAGAGATTATTTCATGTTTGCATTGGTGCCATATGGCTTCATAAGACTTTCAGCTTTAAATTGTGATGGCACATCCGGCAATGTCGTTTGGAGATCCTGTGTTGTCAGCATAAAGGGTTGGACAGGGAGGCAGCTGGGTGAAGCTGTCTCACCCCGTAGGGCCTCCATTATACTTTCCACTTGTATCTAAACCCTACACTACCAGAGGGTGGTTATGAGCCATAAACTCCCCCCCCCCCCCCCCCCCCCCGAAAATTCCCTCCCCCAGGCTATGTCTACCATAAATGCATGCATAGTGCTGTTGTAACAAGTCTACTGAGGCCCAGCAAAGAGGGCCCAGCAAAGAGGGCCCAGCAAAGAGCTTGTCAATATCTACATATCAGTAAGTGACTGTGAAGTGATAGAATGTGTTGATATTAATGGTGCAGCCATGTAAGATACACTGGGAATACATGATTTCTAGACTGACATGCTTTAGTTTCGACCTTTTGCTGGTAGACTGTGTTCTGACCATACATTTGCTCCATGTACGAATGTGTTGAAAGAAGCGCGTAAACAGCACGGTGTTTGCCGTACGCTTGTTATTTCATAGCAGCGGAGTGCTTCAATGGAACGATGACCTGTCTTTTCTTGGATTAGTTTTTCAGGTACTCCACCATCATACGGCTGTGTAGTATCAGTCGCTCTCAGGCTGTGGTTCATTTATCAACCATCAACGTGAGCGAGCATGCACCATTGCTTAACTTTGTCATTCTTCGACTGGACGAACATAGAACAAGTCCTATTCAAACGCTTGTGGTGGCAACTTACTCATGTATAAATCCAGGATACAGAAAGGGCTCTTTTCTCCACCAGCTGGGCATGCAAGCACCGGATCGATTTTACTCTTTACGTGAAGTCTCAGCTGGCATCTTTGATCCCCCATTCACCGCTTTCCAGGGCCCCCCTTATCTCGGCACAGGAGTATCCTGCCACATCACCTAGCACAATGGCCAACACCTCCTGGGATCCCACAAAAGTGCCTGTACGCACGACTGTGATAATCTGTGGTACTGACAAATGTACGTACATTTCAATCACGTGGAATATCTGGTGTGGTTTGGAGTGAAAGTATCAGCTTCCACATACTTACTGCAATTGTTTTTCTGTATACTTTCCAATTAGCTGTATTTAGGTAATTTATGTACACTCAACTCTTTTGCTAAATAATGTACACATACCTCCTTCAGTGGTCTACCCCTCATGGCAGGGTGGAGATCTTGTGCAGTACCGCAAGACAGATCATAACTTAACTACCCTATCCAGGAAGAACAAAGAAGGCCCCAGTCCTCCCAGTGAATGTTCCTCTCAGCTTCTCATTGTACTCCTGTACGTACCTCTTCCTTCACAGCCTCCAATTGTTTTCCTAGCCCAATTGCCCACCCCACAGTCTGTGAGACATGGCCTGAAGGTATCAGATCTTCAATCTCTGAGTATGTCTCCTCTTCAGCCCTGCTCTCTGGCCCAATAGATGGCTTCTTGAACGGCCCAATTATTGTCCTAGTATTAACTCTGTTGAACGCAGGGCATTGATGGGTGTTGCTGAATCGTAAATTGATCTCTTATGGTTGAACTATTCTAATGATTTCAACACTACAAGGCTGAAGCAGGTACTCCCCATCGTACAGCTGTGTAGTAGCTGTTGCTCTCAGCTGTGGTTCGTTATTTGACCATCAACGTGAGCAAACATGCACCATTGCTTAACTTTGTCATTAGGTGTGTGCTTGCCCACAGGTATGCCACAATACCATGGATGAGTCGGATTGATAGCTGTTCTTGGAGTGGACGAACATAGAACAAGTCCTTTTCAAACGCTTGTGGTGGCAACTTGCTGATGTATAAATCCAGGATACGGAAAGGGCACCTTTCTCCAGCAGCTGAGCATGCAAGCACTGGATTGACTTTACAGGACCCATTCCTGATCTTGGATACTTTCTCTGTGTACACGTTGTGGTCTGGATTAGTCATCCTTTTGAGCTGCGACAACTTCAGCTCCATGCAGGCAGAACATCCTACCCATTCTGAAGATGTTTTGGAGTGTTTGCGCCCAGTATTCCACTATCCCGCAGCTTCTCTTCTTCTCCCTTTGTAAATACAACAGATTCTGTATGTTGGACTTTTTGACCAACACCATCAGTCGTGGAAATGTGCATCAAGAGTGCCATGGAATTTCTTATATCTAGAAAGTTTGGACAGCCTGGGCTAATTTCCCTCATGTGCCTATGCAGTCCACAGAGTAGCGGATGAATAGTGGGCGATGGGTAGGGTTCGCTATTAGCCATTCGCACTTCAACTTTGAACCGAGAAAATGCGTATGCAGAGTATTGTTGGGTCATTGCAGCTTGCACGTCTGCAGGGATAGGATCTTCATGCGCCAACACTTGTTTAGCTCTTCCGGCCACAATTCAAACACTTCAATGGCTCACCAAGTGCTCATTACAAAACATCGCTACAGTGTAGTGAAGATTGTCGTAATTAACATGACGTCATAAAATGCGTATTTTTCTCCACACGTACGTACGCAGCTGCGCAGCTGTGCCAGATCGTGATGATGTCTGTAGTGACCAGAAAGCGTAAAATAAACTTCAGAGAACTTGCAGATGTAAAGCTTCCCAAGCCTGAACGGGTCAGGAGGCAAGACCCGAACAAACTTTATGATGTAGAAGTTGTGGAGACCGATCGCGCAAGTCGAAACGTAAAACTGCACTATATAGGCTTCAGTTCGCGCTACGATGAGTGGCGCTCGGCATCAGAAGTGGTGCGCAAACCATGTACAATAACGGACCATGCTGCTGGGAGCTTCCATAGGGAGCTTGCTTCCAAAATAAAAGCAAGCCTTACCAGCTCAAGAAAGGCATCGCCTGATGTAAGAATAGAAGTGCCCATATATGACATGATGCAGTTTGATGAAGGCCTAAAGGCCGTGGGTCGAGAAGTTGGAAAGATCCGAGGCACAATGCACTATTCAATATCACGTTATGCTGATTTGGACACTATTTTGGGTAAGAACTGGCACCTGAGGGGCTTCAATCTTGCTGGCGATTGTTGTTACCCTATCCTGGAGACAATTCGCTTCTATATCCGTAAAAGACGACCACTAGTGGAGTATATTCCACTGTCCAAAACACCAAATGAAAGAAATACCCAAAGAATAATAGGCGATCAAGGCTACATGTTTGTTTTTTCCTTTGTGCGTAAAGATGGTTTGTATGACGACTTACAGTCATGATCCAATAATGTGACATTCACTTATATAGTCTCATTCCCAGGCTTTCCCCACGCTCAAACGAAGAACAGCTGGGTGGGGGCCTGAAAGTGAGGCTAGTTCACTTGCATGCTCCTTTAGCTACTTTACCATCAGTGCACAATATAAATTATTATGACGAATAATATACAATGAAGGTATATACACTCCAGGATAAGATAACAACAATCACCAGCAAGATTAAAGCCCCTCGGGTGCCACCCAAAATAGTGTCCAAACTTGATATTGAGTAGTACTTCGTGCCTCGAATCTTAGTCTGTTCGGGTCTTGTCGTTGTTGTGTTCCACTCAGGCTCTGTCCTGGGTTCGAATCCCACTAAGGCCTTTGCCCTTCCAGAAGCAAATTTTCAGCAATGCCATTTGTGGTAACCTAAGTGAGTTTAGTGATGATGTCATATCACCATCCCACATTAATGGGGTCCAGAACCTGCATGAAACCTGACATTCCTGGGTTATCAGGTTTGTGCATTGGAATGTCAAAAAGTGGAGGGTGTGAACAGTTATGTTTATTGGCTGATCTCTTGGGAAGTTTTGCAGCAGCTTTCATATCCTGTACTGTTCATGCTCCTTGCTCTGTATCAACAATTGACCACTCTTTGTCCAGGTGACGTTCATCTTTTGTATTGGTACCGTCACCGGTGAGCTTGACTCGAATCACTTTCGACAAGCGGAATGTAGAATTCTCAGGGCTCACTCGTAACAGATATTCAACTCGATCTGTAAGTAGTTTCTTGAGTGACCAATAGTTCCTTCAGGTGTTCTCTTTTCATTCAGTACATTGATTCTTTTCTTCAATTGGCATGTTCGAGGCAACATTGGATATAGCATGCTTAGCTCGTGATAGGCAGCATTGGATATCTGAAACTTCTCTTTTGCATACAGAAGTAAGTTCAGGTCATCAATTTCATCCATGGGTGGAGATACTGCATGATTGCCTGCTAGATTCAAAGTAGTGTCTGACCGCTTGTCCCTGACTGTAACATCAAGAACTTCTAGCTAGTCATCACGTAAAACGGATTCAACAGCATCTTTCACGTGCTGCAACTTTTGACGCTTATGTTGCTGTGTATACTCACCCCAAGGCTTTCTTGCTTTCCGTTTCAGACCCCCATTTGGTTTGGGATCACTTGTATGTACCTTGGCTCTCTCATTGTCTTTCTCGATTAGTGCAATGTTTACCTTCATAGCAGTTTCTACCTCTTTTGCCAGCTTTGCTGAAGCTTTTCGCTCCTTTCTAGTTGGGCTTGAAGGTTTTCATCACCATTCCTGTCTGGTCTGGTGATGGTGTACAAGTAATAGCTGTGCCAATGTGTGTGCGTGTGTGTGACGGTATGTGTGTGTGTGTGTGTGAATGTGAGTGTGTATGTGCGGGTATATGCGTGGGTGTGTGCGTGTATGTGTGAGTGTGTGTGTGTGTAGACGTGAGCAGTATAATTAGGGTCACTATGAGGTTTATTCAAGTGTCAGGCTTATAGCTGTCAAGCTACGATTTGCAACTCAACTAGCCTTGAGTCTTGGCTAGCCAGACAGCTTGAACTTTAAAAAAACAAACGATGTGGATATTCGTCCGGCAGGAAGTAGGGCAATGGGTTAGGGTATATTAGAGCCAGGGCCAGTTCTAGATGGCGCACACGTTTCCGGTACCTATAGCATGTACTTCCTGCCGGACCAATATCCACATCATTAAAAAAACCTATCCTTCGGTCATTAGACATTACACGCACACTTAGTGACCTGATTACCCAAAAGGTCAAACATCTATCAGTGCCTGATAGGCCTGTCCATATTATTCTACTTTTTCTGCCTATTATTCGAGGGGCAACCGCACTCCTGGTAGCCGCGTTGCAACCGGTTGCAGCTCGACGATAGCGAGCAACACATTCCAATTAACGCACATGCCACGTGAGGACCATGAGCGCTCGCGTCGCGTCGATCGATTGAGCTGAGTCAGCAATGGCGGCCCAAGGAGATCGAGAAGACAAGAAACTTGTTATACAGCGCTCACAACTTCGCCAGCACGGTGAGTTTTGGCATGTAAGCGTCAGTGAACGGCAGAAACTTCGCGTGCCTTTCCTAAGAACGGTACTGCCACCGGAAGTCGGAGAGAGCGCTCGAGCAATGGCGTCCACGGCGAGACAAAAGCGCTCATATCTCCACCACCAAGGTGAGTTTCAGCTCCAAAATTGTACGGTTGGGACAGTGCATGATAGCGATCATGAAGGTGTAGTCAGAATCTTCGTAGGCCATTCCTATCACTCGAACGAGTTATTTATATTATATTATATTAGATTAGATTACGCGGCACAATTTTTCCTATACCAGGAGTGTAACTATTCAGAATTTCCCCCCAAATGCTCCTATTATTCCCAAAGAGATTCCCATTATTCCCAGAGAGATGCCCATTATTCCCATCAAAATTAGGGAGTGAGTCAAGTGACTTAAAAAACAATCAACGATTGTATTGCAACATAATCGCTGGAACTAGTCCCAGCCATCACCCACACTTTCATTAACAAAAGTCATCACATGTACTGGGCTTCTATTAGAACATCTGACCTTCTTGACCTTTGTAAGGATTTGAAGCCCTATTAGGCTGGAGTATTCTCTTATTCAAGTTGGTACCTATTATTCCCAAAATTATTCTCGAATAATATGGACAGGCCTAGCGCCTGGGCACTGTGACAGGCCTATAGGCCTACATCATCCCTTGACAGTACTGGTTATTAGCTGGGGTGAGAAGGCCTAGGAACTAATAGCCTACCAAGCTAGACTGCACTCTAGCTAATTTATACTTATTATAACTTCAGTACACTTACGTACTTGTTGACAGAAAGGTTCATTTTCGTAGTCGCTAAAGTCGCCCGCCAAAAGCCGCTCAATTTGGGTATGAGACTGTAGCAAAAGATAGCAGAATAGAACCAGTCCCGTACAAACTGTCCATTCCAATTTCCTGCCAATTTTTGCGGGGCATACTCAGTACCCTGCTCACTCACGTGGCCTCGTCCTATATATAGGCGATGCACTGGAAGTTGTAGGTGTGGTGCAAATTTGCCCTGAAAGTCATCGCTTTGTACTCATAGCAGCCTTTGCTGTTTAGTATCGTCGGATAGAGCGAAGAATGGAGATTCTGCATAATATATAACAGTGCAAAATTCAGCAGCAGTATAATGATTTAAAAACATTCCACTGAAAGACAATATTTTTGCTGGGCTTGTATACAATCCTTGATTAACCAAGTCATGTAGTTGGGGGTTGTAAAATTTGATTGAAGATAAGTATATGGCTATGTTTTGAAATGCTTGCTAGTATTTGCTGGAATAAGTTCCTTGGACAGCTCCAAGAGCCCGCTAGTCGCTCACAAAAGGAAAGAGGATGGATTCGCTGCTCAAGCTCACGGTATCAGTAGACAGGAGGGGCTTGCTTTGCAGCAAAATGGAGAAAACGAACAAGCTGGACTTTCCATGTAGCGTTCAGTTCTTAGCAACGAACGTAGCTGGGTGACCTATCTTTGTATACAAGGGTATGCTGTGTACAATTCGGTACATTGCTGTGTGGGCCAATCATGAACGTTGCCTCGAGGGATACAATTATAACAGTCTTATAGTACAGGTGTCAGGGATTGATGGTGATGTAATCAAACGTCATCCTTGGGCTGTCGCCTTCGAACTCGGTTGGCTTACTGCCGTAAATCCCTGACACCTGTGCTAGCTATTACCTGATCACCGTGTATGTTTTCTGTCTACATGCTGCAATGACCTAATATACTGGTTCTAATTGTTGTTGCAGTGCTTGTATCAGCGACTGTCGAAGCGATTGATGTCGCTCATCAAGAAGCTAAACTTCAACTTCCAAAGTGATGCCTTTGGAAATTCAAGTGAGTATAGGACATAGCTATTTATATGCCATCCCTATTGTCCGACATAGTTTTGAATTGCATGTACTGTAGTCTCCTGCATGTACTGTAGTCTCCTGCTAACACACCCCCTTTGAATAAATGCCCTCCCCCTTCTTCAACCCCCAAATTCTTACGTATGTGCATGTAGGGTATTTCGTAAATGCCCCATCGGTGGGCATCTTCTAGAATATCTCGACTACGTACACGTGTGCAGTATAATACGTACAGTAATCTGTGAATCTTTTGTTAGCTAGGGGACCAGGGAGACCACAGCCCACCTAAAAAATATTGTCTCCGATTTTATTGCCACATGAGATACGTTTAGTTGAGTCGAGTCACTCGAGCAGTACTTGTGGTCCTGTGGAGGAGAGCAAGGGTTTGAGGTGTATGAGATGCTAGCTACGTATACCGGTTTTGTTGCTGAAGTGCAATGGCAGCGCTTCTCTGATGGCTGAAAATAGGTCGATTTTTTTTGCCTCGCTGTGTCGTATCTGCTGTCTGTGTATGAGGTCAATGCATTGTTGTTTACAAGTGGTTTCTGCCACCAGCTGCTACTATTTGTATTGTGTAGAACCTGCTTCAGACACGTGTCATATGCTGTCAACTACAGGCAACAAGTGCAGCTGATGGTGGTGGCAGTGGAGCTGCCAAAAAGCCTCGTGGAGATGGAGACGGAGCGGTAGACGTGGAGGCTGAGGCCAGGAATGGAAATGTAAGTCCATGTGATTTAAAGATGTTGCCAATCTCCAACCTATGGAAGTTGGTAGCCTTGTTCCCAGGCCCATCCCAGCATTTCTGTCGCTTGTAGTATGGTTAAGCTTATTCTGAAAATTTTGGCGTTAGTCATGCTGACGTGAGGAATTGCCTCCCCACTTTTCTGTACTGTAAGCAATGAAAAGCTGGGCAGGGGCGTGGGAACGAGTGTAGAAGTTGGTCTTGCAATGTGTGGTGTCCGCCTTTGACCTCCAATTGCTGGGCTTGTGGGTGGTCTTTGACGGTATTGCAGGAGGGGCTCTCCTCGCTATTTTAAAGTAAGGGTGTGATCTACAGACTCGAAAGGAGCCACACTAGACGATTACTGAAATAAGATGATTCTGCAGCTTCTACAGCAATCTCTGACGAGGGGTGGTCATTGGATGGTGGCTCAATACGAAGCACACCTCTCATGCACTTTGGTGTACCTTGTGCTTCACAAAGTTTCGCTTGGCTGTATTGTTACTTGTTGTTACAGAACCTCACCCATAGCAAAGCGTGTGTGCCCATGCATGAGAGATTGAGAAACGCTGTCAAGTTATTATTCATTTCCAAGTGCACTGTACAATTGGTCTCAGGCGATTATTCTACATACTCTGGGCACTCAGAAAGCATTCTTGTTGTGTCTCTTTTATGAACTCTTGCTTTTATGCAATATCAGTGACCAAAAATGCTTGTTCTCAATTCGATGTAATCACAGAACAGATCATGTGCATCTTACAGTTCTAAGGATCACGTAGATAATTAATATTGTTGTCATGCACGACAGGCATTCTCAAGCAACTACATAACTATTAGAACAAAACGATTTTGAACAGTTAGCTTTATATGCGCGTGCAAAGGTAATTGTGGCATTTGGTGTAATCCACAGTGCATGTCTATCATGATTATGACCATTGGGGGTTCGAGTCCAGAAGGTGCAACTCTTTTTTTTCCTTTTGATTTTTGTAGTCATAAGTGCTTTTCCCGTGTGCAATGAAACATTTCTGAGAGTATGCAGATCAGTTGTGCCACTGAACGTACGTAAGATGCAGTATTGCCTCCTTGTGTAGGTCTCATGCATTGCGCAACTGGGGTGGACAGTCTCACCACACATGGGCTCAGCTGTCGGTGGAACGAGGTACATCACCACTACCATGCGAGATTGTTCACAGTGCACTTGCTTCAGCCTAACTAGTATGAGAACAGTTCTAACAGTTACTGTTGATTTTGCTGACGTGCTACTACTTTTTGGTTTAAATTTGTTGTTCCCACTCTGTTCCCAAAATTTAATTAAAACTTGGTGAATGAACACGTTAGTCAGGAACCAGTATGCATGCGGCTAACACTTGACTACTACAGCAATGGTGTACTGTAGCTGTCTCACAATTAAACCTAGACCCAGTAGGGTCAAAATGCTGTAGTTTGAAGTTTGACTCTAAGTGCCTCGTATACTTATCATGACAAACATTGAAGTGGAATGACCTGAGTGATACATGTACAGTCCTCTGTTCAGCGCTTAGCTGTTGAACCTGCGCCTGACAGCAAATATACGCCTATAAGTGAGCTCTGCCTAATAACGATTGACTATGCTAGGCATATGGGCCTTAGGAATGATTGAGAAATGAGGTTGGGATTAACACCATTGTGACAGGAGCATTTGAGTGATGTCCATTTAGTTGTAAATCGAATTTTGGCCTCAAAAAAACATGCATGTAGTGTGATGGCAAAGGTTTCATAACATCTTAAATTTTGTCATGCTGATCACAATGGCACAATCCAAAGCTTCATATATGTAAGTGATACCAGGAGCGCATAATGAGGTAGAGCACCTCATTATGCGCTCCTGGTGGATACTATGGGCCGTACTTAGACATCATTCCTGAAGAGGGAGGACTGTTTATGTTTTGTGGAGGTATAGGATCTACTACGTCGAAGCGGAGGTTATGCAATTTATCCTCCGCGGGAAAGTTTGGCCGAGGCGAAGCCGAGGCTAAACTTTCGCAAGGAGGATGAACCGCATAACCTCCGAGTTGACATAGTAGATCCGGCTTCTACCACAGACATAACCTGGCAAGTCAAGTTAGTAGCTGGATCGGGCTGCTAGACAGCTACAACTCTGATTCTCAGCACAGCGTGGTTCGATTACATCATAGCAGAGGATAACCGATTTATCCTCCACGGTACATCAAAGGATCGCCCACGCACTGTGGTAGAATTTTATGTTCTCTGGTTGTTCATACACCCACTGCATGCATGGGCCTTGCCTGAGCAGATCACTCTAAAGCATACCCTCAGCCACCATATGTAGCTACCTGTTCGGGTTTAAACTTAGGCTTTTGGGCTGCGCTTTCCTTTTTTTGACTAGCTAGAAGTCTCCGCGGATAGGTGAAGGGATATAGCCTCATTCCCAGGCCTCCGCCAAGATTTTAACTTTTCTCCACGGCTGTGAGATACAATCTGGGCGGAGGCCTGCGAACGGGCAACAGGGCTAGGAATCTGTTTGCTTATGCAACAGCAACAATTCTATAAGTAGTCACAAGTGCCCCATAGTTATGGCCTTCAAAACACTCGTTTTTCATAGCTTGTGGTGTAAATAAAGCCAGTTTTCCACACTTTAAGCCAGGAAGACCGGGGTCAACAACATACGGTATTGATGCTGCATTGTGAACACTCAACCCTCGATCCAGCCGATCACACTGGCATTACAAGACAGGGGTTGGATCTTCGAGGCCTTGGAACCAAATTCAACTTTCACTGCTCAGTAATCCAGATTCTCTTTTAAGTCCGTGATCAAGGCTAGTACAGATTCCATACTACCATCCCTCCAACTTGCAACCTGTCATTTCAACATGACTTGTTATTGGCACAAGCTGAAGAAGTGATACTATGGGCCCTACATACATGTACGTACGTCTGCATCGTCACTCGGTGGTGGTGTGGCATCAAGGTACACTATATACATCATTGCTTACAGCAGGCCAATAGTCAGACATGAAAGACAAGGGCGCTGGAAGCAGAGGACTTTTGGTGAACCCCATGACACAGAAAGCTTCCACTTCAAGATCAGAGGAAAAAATAAATGAACTTAGAATCATTTTTGGGCTATTAAACCACCCAAGTAGCATTTACATCACGTGCAAAGGACCCACTACCCTACAAGGGATAGCAATGGAAGCTGAGCATCCAGAGAACCTACAAAAGGATAACTCAGCCCTCATAGAGCAATTCTGGCTGTCAGCGACAAGCAGGTTAAACGAAAATGCATTATGCACAGGGAATGCATGTCACACACACGAACTTATTATTTACACCACAAGGCCAACTTGGATGTTATAAAACAAGCAAAGTTGCAGGTGGAGGTACATAGAGCGTTTTTAGTGCCGGTACACAAATTTATGAGGTCACTCAGAAATGTTATAAGGTCGCTCAAAAAGTTATGAGGTCGCTCAGAAACATTATGAGGTCGATCAGAAATATTATGAGGTCGACAGGTCGATCAGAAAAGTTATGAGGTCGCTCGGATATATCATGAGTTCGCTCAGAATTGCTATGAGGTCACTCGGCTATATCAGGAGGTCGGTTGGCAATTCTATGAGAGCGCTGCAATTTCAAAACCAGCCTACAAGGTAGCCAAGCCAGACTACTATGCAGAGCAAGCGTAAACAAAAGAGCCACGTACGGCTATATCTACCGGCAGGAATTTGGGAAAAATAGGCACGCTCGAACAAGAAGCATAATCCAGGAAAAATAGGAGCGGGGGTGTGATATCATTGCTCATAATTCTAATTTCAGCCACGTGCCATAATTTCTGCCACATGCATGATTTCAAGGACAGCAAGAGAGTACACTACAAGATTATTTGGAGACATAATCATGCTACAGTGTTAACATTGAGACTGCATGTGTGCTGTTTATCCTTTTGTTTATTGTTTGTGAACCACTGATCGAGCATAACATGAGCAAAATAGCAAGTAACATATTGGAAGTAGATTGGGCTCAGGCCTAGCTTTCCAGCACCAGATTACTCACGTATTAGGGGCAGTAGCAAAGCAAGCGTAGCTACTTGATATTATTTCAATTCCTAGTCTGGAATCCAAACCACGGCAACACACTGACCTGACACAGAGCAAGCAGTGGGTGTGTCCAGTATCTCAACTCCACAGTCCACCAGTGCCAGGGCGGTAAACACCAGGGAGGTGGCCAGAGCTAGTGTGGAGCAGAGAGGATACCCATGAGGCCACTCCTTATAGTGATGTACTTACAACTGTATCTAGGTCACAATGTGTGACTCGCATGATGATGTCAAAGCATATGTACATGCACTCCTGGTAGGGGAAACACGTTTCATACCAGAAGTGTTTGGAGGACACATACCCGGCGCTTGTTGAGTATGATGGCCCACTTCACTACTATACGAAGACAGGAAGGTCACATGCTTACTACCATATGTAATTTCGAAAGGGGTGAAGCCAAGGAACCACTGACAGGAATGTCCTACTATGATTACGTTCATTGTTTCGCGTTGAATATGACATCAGTAAACGCCTTAGCTAACCTGCTTGAAAGTCGATGGGCAGACATGAACACACAAAGGCATTGCTTTACACCTGCTGCGCATGTGCGCATGCGGTGATAATGCAAACCTCACAGCACTCTAGGGAGGCACACAAAGATTTTATTGTCAGGCGGAATCAATCAGAAGTATCCATGGGGCGAGAATAAAGCAAGGCATGAGGCAACATTCCGAAAAGCAGACCAATTGCTCTACCGTGGATCGAGGTTGCCACGTGGTCGTTAATAGTCATGCAACCACACTTTGCTTATCTCCATAAACAAGCGCTTCAATATCTTCCAGTATGCATGGTTCCCCCACCCCCCACCCCTCCCCGCCCCAGTACACACACACACACAAAATAAAAGACAACATCCACACCTATAGTGCATCATGGATGCTATCATGCAGTTCTGCACAGTGTATGCAGTATTAGGATATTAGGAGGGAGGGACGGAGGGGGTAACAATCTTGGAGACTTGGTTTCTACTGGCGTACCTTGTTGTAAAGTTGGGAACAAGGACAGCAGCAAGTACAGTGGCAGTATAGACTTGTTCCCAGACTTCCCCCTGCGGGTGTGGCAATGAAAGTACCAGGAGGAGAGGAGGAAGAGAGAGAGGAGGGGAGGAGAGGAAGGGAGAGGAGGGGAGGACAGGAGGGGAGGAGGGGGGGGGGAGAGCAAGAAGGGAGAAAGGAGGGGAGGAAGAGAGAGGGGAGGAGGGGGGGGGGGGGGGGGGGGGGGGGGGGGGCGGAGAGCAGAAAGGGAGAAAGGAGGGGAGGAGAGGAGGGAGGGAGGGAGAGGAGGGGAGGACAGGAGGGGAGGAGGGGGGGAGAGCAAGAAGGGAGAAAGGAGGGGAGGAAGAGAGAGGGGAGGAGGGGGGGGGGGGGGGGGGGGGGGGGGTGGAGAGCAGAAAGGGATAAAGGAGGGGAGGAGAGGAGGAAGAGAGGGAGGAGGGGAGGAAGAACAGTGTGGGCAACAGTCAAAGCCTTGAAAATCAGCGTGGCCAATGGACAAACCACACAAGAGTGGTCAATCCTTTGTAGCCGTGACTACAGAGTCCATGGAAGTGACAACCCCTTCTGTATTACAGGAACACTCACACAAGAGGACAACAGTCATTCAATTAATACTGAAATATGATGGCTTTGTGTCTCACCTGCTGCAGGCGTTTCATCCACTGTGGTGTAGTTCATTGCCAGCGTAGAGCATGGGAAGATGGTGGATCACCTAGAGTGAGAGGGTGTGATACCATAATTTCACATAATTATTCCCACCCCTTTTTGCAACAAGATATTGCAAAGGGTCATTTATTACTCGAAAGTATGCCCACACCTTCATCATAGTCACTAAGCGACTAACAGAAGACTGATGGCAGAAACAAGAGCCATGCAGTGCTCCAACTGTACCGTGAGGTATAATCCGCTGATCACTAATATAACAAGTAATCAAAAACATTTCATAAATGTAACAGGATGTAGGGATACCGGAACGGCAAAAAGTAAGGAAACAAGGCAGGGATGATCGCACAAAACAGTGAAATATACAATCCCCCTACAGAGATCTTTTTCCGTATATGTGTAATGAAAAAAGATATGTAGGGGGATTGTATACTTCACTGTTTTGTGCGATCATCCCTACCTTGTTTCCTTACTTTTTGCCGTTCCGGTATCCCTACATCCTGTTACATTTATGAAATGTTTTTGATTACTTGTTTATGTCATTTTTTTTAGCAGCAGGCGCATGTTTGAGCTGAAATTTGCCATCACAGAGCAGAAGTCAGTGTCCTCACAACGTTGGCTGAAGAATCAGACCCAAGCATCTCAAGTCTGGATGGGGGATACTAAACCAGTGCTCCCTGTCTGAAGACCATAATATTAGCGACATTATTGAGTCTTTAGATAGGCATATTCACCCCTCTCACAGAACACAGTAGGTAGTAACATATACGCACAGAGTTTAGAATTTACCTCAGTTTTATGAAGTACCTCGAGTGCAGTGACAGCAGCAAGGCACTTCTAATTCAGCGATCTTGAGTAATAATTACGTATCGTTGCTAAGTGATCGCGCATGCGTACAAACGAGAAAATGGCGTGACAAAAGAAGCCATAGTTATTGAGTGGGCAGCTGCAGCCGCCTGGTGAAGACTTGGAAGTTGCGAAAAAGCGATGGGCTGGTGCACTGCTCGGTGTGAAATGCTGCTGTTTCGTGCGAAAACCATCATGAGAGATTGAGTCGACGTTGAGCTAGCCCGTCTGAAAGAAGAAAGAAGAAGAAGAAGAAGAAGAAAGAAAAACAATTTGCCCGTTTTGCGAGTACCTGGTGTGGTACTTTCGCGCCGGTTTTTCGCGACGCGAGGAGTCTTGTTGGTCATGAAAATATTTGAAGATGAACGGTATGTGGTTATAAAGGCTTATAAGTGTACCGTTTCTGAGATTTGGAGAGATTTTTTTGTATTGGCATGTATTGCGTGTACGTCGTATCCCTACATACAGAGTCTACCGACTCTGTGATGAGGAGGTAATAGCTAGGCTTTTGAGTGTAGGAAGAGTAGCCTTCGTCCATACTTGGTATGGGCAATAGCATTGTGACTTTTATAGTACAGTCAAATGGTCAAGAGTCTTTTTGCGATGTGTTCAAGTGGTCAAGCAGCAAAAAAAATGACGGTCAAGACATCTTGACCTCAGTCGCAGCTGTGACTACGGCGTCTATGGGATTGTCACCCCCTTGAGAGAAATGAAGGCTGGGTATCGCAGTACTACTTCTATTATGTTGTACGCCATTGCATAACTAAGTGCATGACATGAGACGGTGCACCCGCTGTGCGTTGTATGTACATACCTCTTCGTGCGTGTCTTGTTTGCTGTGTCTTGGTGCTCAAGCACTGCTGCTGTGTCTTGTTTGCTGTTCCTGCAGCTACTCACATGAACAGATTGTTCCTAAGAAACTCCGGGAGTAGTAAAGCCTTGCTAGAATGACTGCTGCAGTATGACACTCATATGAACTATATAGCCTCGTTCCCAGGCCTACCCCGTTTTTTCTGTTCTTCGGTTTCCGTTGACAATAATACACGGATGCGGAAGGGCAGCGAAAAACGCGGAAGGCCTGGTATCATTCATCACGTGAGTGACGTCAGGTGGACGCAAGGGTGGACGTAGGGGGGGGGGGGGGGGGGCGGGGCCCGTAGTCGTTTCAGCAGGTCCTGAACTTGGCTGAGGGCTGTTCATCATCCAGTCGGCTCGGTTCGAACGCTCCGCGACTAGTCGAGACCCTCAGACGATCTACACAACTTTGTCGGCGGTTTTTAAACTTATCTGCGGTTGGGCCACACCCCCCCTACGTCCACTTGACATAAAGCACGTGATGAATGGTACCAGGCCTTCCCCGTTTTTCGCCGCCCTTCCGCATCCGTGTATTATGGTCAACGAAAACCGAAGAACAGAAAAAACAGGGTAGGCCTGGGAACGAGGCTATGAACTATACATATGCATGGTTACATTACACACATCCTGTTATGCCTAGCCTCGTTCCCAGGCAGTGTAGGAGAAATGGCCTGGCAACTTATGTGAGTTCAAACTGTTACTTAGGCTTCCAGAGAGTTAGCAGAACCAATCAGATTTCAGAATGTTGTCACATGACAACAGTACACCAAATGGTGTCATGCGCTGAAATGTCGCAATGAAGCCCATTCATCACAATAGCCAATCGATCGTGCCAGTGTAGGCGCTCTGCATGATGACTTTAGAGTTCATTCATCTTCGGCTTGCCTTCCGTCATAGAACCTGCAGGAAACAGTTGCTTCCACGAGCAGCAAAGGACGGTTTTCAGCTGGTGTAAGTATCACGTGGACTTCACTGCTTGAATGAGGTATGCAACTGCTGAGACATTACATCCGCAAGCAGTTTGAACTTGCGGAAGTTGACAGGCCATTTCTCCTACACAACAAGGCTATGTTATGCCTGGATCTTGTGTACCAGGGTGGGCCTACTTTCGAATTGGGTGAGCCTAACTTCGAGAGAGACATTCGTAAAAATGCACCCACAAGTCACCCTCTGAGCAGCCACTAAGGTTCATCACCCATGGGAGTATTATTGGACACTATGGTACTGGAGGCGATCCACACTGGGTCTGGTGCCAAGAATAAGCACACTATACAATGGACCATGCATAGAACTCCACCAGGCTGAAGCATACACACACATTGTGCTATACACAATGCATGCTCCGGTCCAGCACACCAGTATGCTGGATGGCTGTATTATCTACCTTGCCAAAGTGCGGAGACTCAGGGTCACAGTCGACGATTACCAGGTAGTCTGGCTTCTGAGCATTATTTTGTGAGGCGGTGGATGCAGGGTATGTAGAGCAGTTTCTCCCACGCGCCCTTCATGGCCTCGATCTAGAGGAGAGGCGTAGCCGGGACCACACTCACAGAATTCATCTGTATGGAAGTGAAGGGCAATCAGCATACTATGACAGGCAATGCATGGTGAGATGTTGAGTATGCCTTGTCTACTCTATCAAACAGTATTATGGGCTGTTGAATACTATAACATCAACTGTACTAAGGGGGTCACCCCATTGAGGAGCCAGGGCCGGCGCCAGCTATTTTTGAGTGATATGGCCACTGCCGAAGGCAGTGCATAGAGGTGCATAGTGTCGATCAGTCCGCGTGAAGAGCGGAAAAAATTTTTCACCTTCATTTTTCAGTTAGCAGGATGAGCTCTCCGTAGCACCTTCTTGCTTTGCACTGCACTGCCACTACTTTCCGTGGCTGTCTCACTTCCAACGTGGAAAGGAAAAATGTAAGTTGGCTGGAAGGGTAGCTAGCCTACATCGCGAGCATCTCGTTGTTTGAAGGTTGCCGTCACGGCGCGTTAGTCTCCATTCGGTCTCGTCCCTAGATCATGAAAATCGACGCGATTCGAAACCAAGACTCGTGACAACTTGGAGCAGTCTGTCCTGGCCTTATGGTCGCGGCTTTAGCCAGCGGAAACCTCAAGGAGGAAACTTTGGATGTAGCTAGCTACGCGCTCGTAAGTCAGAATCCCAGCAACGCCATTTTTCCTCCTCAAAAACTGGTACGGCCATGGCCGTACCGGCCGTACCGGTGGCGCCGGCCCTGGGAGCATCTGCAGGCTCAGAACATGTGCTTCATTCACTTGCTGTTCTCACAACTCAAGCTTGACCACATAATTATATTCATGATGCTGCTGTCCCCTTCAAGACAAACCTCTGCTCATGTAATGGCCTGTTCCCAGTTAATACTAATGGAATGCAGGACATTGGAGGGCGAGCCTGAGCGAAGTGCATGCACCGGGACATGCAAGGAGCAGTTGCATTCACATGACTGTCATCAGAATGTGACTGGGCAATGAGCATAGGCCACAGAAATTATGGCACTAAACATACACTCGTACACAACACAGCAACTGTGAGTCAGGTTAGTGTTTATAGCTGAAGCAGTCTAGCAGCAACATCACCGGCCATGGCGGTAGGTCCACGAGCAGTCACCGTCTTTGTCCGAGTGTCGCTACCGAGGAGGCAGAATGTTCGTGGTGCTCTAGCCAATGTCCACGAATGGTCTCTCCGTCTTTGTTGTCGCCATCGTCCGTCGAACAGGTAGCTAGACGGTTCATGATTTCTTGCATCAAGGAGGTGCGTAGCTCGAGTTCGTTGAATTTGAACATTATTATGCACGTGCAAGTGAAATTTGCTGATTTAAAATTTAGCAAGATCCAAGCATGCAAACAAGCAAACATACACACGCACAGCGCAATGAAGTCATGCTAGTGTGGGGCTCGCTCAGGCTCGCCCCAATTATAGTTTGTTCAGTTTATGGGATCGGCCACATCATCAAGCAGCAGCGGATCGTTTACCTGTAGAATTCCAGACTGATTATTCTTATCGTCAGCCTATGGCATAGGGTTACCACCTTTCTTATGCATGGTTGTGGCTAGTCTCGGCCCCAGCCCCAAACCCACCCCAGTACTAGATGCGATCCGCGGTGGGGTTGGTTTGGGACTGGGACCGAGACTAGGTTGTGACTTGAAAGTCTAATGTCATATTGGAGTTTCCTAGGAAACTGAGCACTGCCATGGTGTAATCATAGTACCTGCCGCTACTAAAATTTAGCACATTACCCACTACTGCAAACAGCAGAAGAGCTAGTCTCGGAACCAGACCCTTCGCGCGGGAGGAAAGGGTCTGGGCACCATCTTACATTCGAGTTGTCCCCAGGTCGGAATGTTGACCTAACGAATCAGAAGCGTTGATTGCGAATGACGTCAGGGAAATGATTTTTCTCCAGGCTTTTGGTGTCGCCAGCGACTAGACACGGCAAATCGCTGTGCCGTACCGCATTACCCGCGAGTGTCTGACAAAAGTCAAGAAGAGCAACGAGCAGGTCGACTGTGATCGTACGCGTGGTATCGCAGTTGATCGTCAATTACCTCGCATAATTACATTCCGTGAGGACAACTCAAATGTATATAGGCACGTGCCCAGACCCTTTCCTCCTCCCCCGCGCAAAGGGTCTGGTTCCGAGACTACAGAAGAGCATGAACAAAGTACTAACGCAGAACATTAATCCTGCGGGTATTCTCATAACTTTGCTGCATGAATGCATGCACACAGCCTCGTTCCCAGGCCTACCCCGTTCTTTCTGTTCTTCGGTTTCGCCGATGCGGAAACCGAAGAACAGAAAAATCGGGGTAGGCCTGGGAACGACGCTAGCATGCACACACACCCGGACCCATCGATTGCCTACCTTCGGAGCCCATGTTTACTGCACTCCACGCCCGTAATCCGTACGCACGGTCTACAGATACTCAGCTTCGAACTTGGGGCTCAATATCACACTATATAGTAGCTGGCAATGAGGTCAACCTGCTGCTTATTAAAAAGAAAGCGGTGCGCATGCGTGATGTCAATTGTACAATATTACACTCCTGGTAGGGGAAAAATTGTGCCGCGTAATTAAAATGTAAATAATCAAACCTCATAGCTCGTAGGAAAGGTCTACAGAGATTCTGACTACACCGTCGTGATGGCTATCAGGCAGTTAGACAAACGTATAATAATTGTGCTGAAACTCACCTTGGTGGTGGAGATACAAGCGATTTTGTCTCGCCGTGGCTGCCATTGCTCGAGCGCTCTCTCCGACTTCCGGTGGCAGTACCGTTCTTAGCAAAGGCACACGAAGATTCTGACCACTTGGCCGTGATCGCTGTCGTTCACTGACGCTTACATGACAAAACTCACCGTGCTGGCAAAGTTGAAGTGCTGTAATAACTTCGTGTCTTCCCTTTCGACAGAGCGTGGTTGCCACGCGGCATGTGCGTTAATTGGAACTAACTGCGATACTTAGTTTTCGCTGATCGATCGCTACGGCGAGTCGCAGCCGGCGTTGCAACGGCTACCAGGAGTGCGGTTGCCCCTCGATATGTAATAAAGTACAGGGAACTACGAGTTGACATAACATTACATTGCCAAATCTATAAGGGCCACTCAGGGTCTAAGTTTGTGCTTAGCATGTATCACTCTGTGTGTGATATTTAGCTATCAATTTTGTACACCAGTCGGTATTCAGAGGTGGCCCTGAACCTGCCAAGCTTGAAAACCTTAACTTTTGATCAAGTTACATTTGCTGTAAAATGACGGGCCAATAACTTTCTTCTTGCCAAAATAATGTGGCGGACTGTACACTGACTCAGAGAGGTTTGCAGGTTGCTTGTCTAGAAGCATTGCGTATAGGCATGTCTTTGCAAGCCATAATTGCTACCAGTAGCTACAAGCCATAATTGCCCAAGCCATAATTGGTACAAGTACAAGCCATAATAATCAGTAAGATAATACACGCACTGGAATCAACTAAATCCAAACCAAGTTGCTGAAAGTCAACCTACCAGCTGCAAACTAGGCATTTCAGCTAGCATATGAATGGGTGGGCAAACAATGCTGAAAGGTCAACTTCCAGAGCAGTAACTGTCCATGGGATGGCACTCATGCTGGCCTTGTGGCACTTCAGCAGCCCAGCAAACATTCAACTCCAAGAGGATTCATTAGTACCGCTCGGCCACACCAAAGTATAGGTATGACACTTGAAAGGGCCGCTAACCACATCAAAGTGACTCATCCCCCATTTGCCACCATAAAATATAGAGCGGTTGCAATTACGTCACAAAACCATGTGACTGAATACTTCCGTATGGCAAAAGAATGTCAAGTTCAATGGCAGCTGAACGGAAACTACTGTCTAGTACTGACTCACTTGCACTCCAGGTCGCACAGCTGCTCGATCTAATCTGCATGGTAACTGTGCATGCGCTACAGCGACAGTTGACACAGTAGTACTTCGTAAGTTCCCAGCCCCTCCCTCACTGTCCTCTTGCCACTGATGAAGGGGACGCTCTCCTAATAGCTATATTCGCTTGAAGAAGACTAGTTATCGACATGGACTGGAGGCCGGCGCAAAACTGCTTTTTTAGTCGACTGTGATCCACATAGATGTGCACACATCATGCATGGTCCACCAGGACAATGAATGTACTAAGCCATGCTCATAATTATGTCATGGTGAGATCTTCAGGGCATGTATCGATGACCATAGCCGGGTTCGCAGAAAGCGGAAATGCTACAGAACATTATTTTGTCATTACTGCATGTGTGTTGGTGTTATTTGTTCTATGTGTAATTGGCTTCATATATAGTACATGTACACCTGTCATGGGAAATATCCCCCTCCCCCCCCCAATTTATTCCACCTGGTTACACTCCTGGTAGGGGAAAAGTTGTGCCGCGTAATGTAATGTATATAACCTCTGACTACCTTACGAATGGCCTACAAAGAATCTGCCTACACCGTTGGCAGTGACCCAAGCGTACAATTGAAAAAATTGTATCATTGTCCCAAAAACGCGAATTTTCACCAGTTTTTGTGTTTTGGGGGCATTGATATTTTGACTTATGTACCCCCTACACACCTGAAATTTTTACATGGTGTCTAAAATCATGAGTGCTATGCAATGACATAGAGTAATTCCTGAAGGGGGTCAAGGGAAAAAAAAATTGAAAATGCAAATTCACCCTGTATGTTTCAAGAGATCTCATTGAAAAGATCACTGGGTTGCATTTTCAGTTGCATACCCCCTACGGTTTTCCAGAAACAAACGTCAAAAAGTTTTTGGCAGGGACACCACCTTTCTACCAAGATTCAGCTAGGGGTGTGTGCATGTAGCGAGAGATTATTTGGTGTCAGACTTGCAATTTTGCAACGTACATGTAAATTTCAAGAGTCCTAGATACTCATGTGCCTGCAGCATACATTTCCTTGAATAAGTGCCTTCCCAAAATAATGTCAGCCACACTACATGCCGGGTGTATTTCCCGAGCATTCAGCTAGGGGTGTGTGCATGTAACTAGTATGGTAGCACTATATGATATGTAAATGTTGACCGTGTTCAGACATCACTAAACCAATGATGGTACATGGCATAATGGTCTCTCATAAACCGTATAGCAAGTGCTTAAAATACCTGATACTTCTTTAGCTATAGTATTATTGTTGGGCAGTGTGTGTTTGCAAACCATAGGTCCCCCATCTCCCCCAGCGAATGTCATACCCCTGCATGGCCCTGATGTTCACAGTGTACATTTCATTGTACACATCAGTGATGGTGGCTGTGGACCCATTACTGGTCAATTCCTGCATGTCGTTTCCAGTCACAGTGATGGTTTAGTTGTCCACTGACATTCCTCCATTGTCCACTGGAGTGTCCAACTGCAGTAGGATTGCTGAGGTCATACACCTGGTTAGATGGTGAGTGGCAGTGCCACAGCAAGTATCTTCGAAGGCACTTAAATTTCATTCAAACCAGCAAAGTAATCAATGCAGCTTTGAATGGGATTCGAATCTTACATCAGATTTCAAAGCCAAAGCCGAGCTATACTGAAACAGCACAGATGGCTATAGCTAGTTGAATTACAGACTGTAAAGCTAAGCAAGCAATCATTGACAAATAGCTACTATAGCTCTAGGTACGTAGACTGGTAGAGGCTGGGATCGATGGTAGCTGTTCCCATGCATACAACCCCGCAATGTAATCCACAATCAGCTCTTGCTGAGGACAGCTGCATGGCTAGGTTAATTTCCAGAACCTACTTCCTACCTGACAGCTTTAAAACACAGCACAAAAGTTACTGTAATTAATACCCAGTTAAATGGATTATGAAATAAACAAGGTGTGATCTGGTTGCTAACATTTCCTCTTATTCCTGCTGGTTGTGGAGAGCCGAGTAGCTACCCTAATTAAAGGTTCACTTTTGCAGTTTGAAAGTGCAGAAATTGGTGCAGAGGTCACCTACCAGTGCAGAACAAGGTTTATGCCAGCAGCTCCTCAAGTGTCTATTTGCATCCAGAACAGAACTTGGACTCCAGATCCTGCACAATTGGTCTGTCACAAGCACATAATACAGTTGTCTACAACGGCTTCACGTTAAGCCCACTCCATTGAGCCCACTCACATTGAATTGAGAGGAGAACATTGCATATGGACCAGCGCAACACTGACTTAATCTGTTATCATACAAACAATTAGGTTCATGAACAGAAGCACAGTTGATTGGATGTGTCCCTTACATGTGCAATCATTCTGTTGTTGAACTAGCTATGGATGCAGGGTGCCAAGATGGAGCAATGTAGTGACAGCAACTCTGCATGGTAACACTATATTATCAGATGAAGAGCTCGAGAGTATGTTGGCACGTCCAATTGCAAGACATTGATTAGCACACTGCAAAACAACAGGCATTCTAGAAAATTGATCGACTAAACTTTCAATTGCAATTGGTGGTTGCTAAGCGTAAAATTCAACTGCATTAGCAGTACACATGTACTATGTCACACAATGGCCAGTTGTGGTTGTGTAGTTGTAGCAACTGTTACAGTTCTTGGTCTTCATTCTTGAAAACTGTTTGGTACTTGCATGTCTTCACATCTGGACCTTTGATTTGATTGCAGCCACCAATTTCCACAGGATACGCACTTGTTATTTTCCCTTTCTTCATGTGCATTTCCACATCGAACTTGTCAGCAGCAGATGGAAGAAAAAACTCTTCAATGCAAACAGTGCTTTGTGCACTTGAGTCAGGTTTGCAAGAGTTGTATAGACTTTGAATTGTCGTAATGACATCTGGTATGCTTAAAGAAGTTGGCCAGAAGGAAGTGGGTCTTGGGCCTTTTTTCACCCATTTATTTCCATTCCGGATATTAATTGTATTGTATGCTGAATAATCCTTGTCGCTGCTGGGAGCCTTCACCTGGTCTGTCGCCTGTGCACAGACTGGATCGGTACCTCCTGGATGGCTGTGAAATCCTGTTGCTTTACCCTTTATAATCTGGCCACAAAAGATGTGGATCATGTTGACTTGGGGACTGGCGTCACTGTATTTGTCACCACCAGTGGGGCTGTCACCGTCGCACTGGAAGTTGTTCGGATCAATTGCTTCAGTCAAAGTGAAGAAAACCAGGGCCGCACTCACAAACTGTAGAGTCTTCATTATACTGCACCAGAAGAACAGGAACAATATAAATCGCTTTCTTTGTATGTACAGCTGTACCCAAATAGCCATTCATTATCCATAGTGAGGCCAACAGGTCATCAGTACATAGCTAGCTATATTAGAACTGTTGAACAGTGTGTCCATTAGCTATAACATGTAGCTCTGTGACTCAGCTGATCAGTTTGTGTCAGCCTGTTTATAAGAAGAATCGTAGCACAAGTCACCGATTGTTGCCTTGTGAACTCACGACGTCGACCACAACTTCGATCTGTTTGTAGCTAGTTGTATGGTTGTAGTTACTGAGGTGTAGTACAGCTACTAGCTATGCCTTAGTCTCGGCCCCAGACCCAAACCACCCCAGCGCGGATCACTTCTAGTATCACGCATGGGGAGGGAGGGTCTGGTGAACTTGCTACATAAGAACATTATGGGATGTAGCATGCCACAGTCATTCTGAATAGTAATTGGCCGGTGCAAGATTGCAACTCAAGTAGGTGCGAGAATACTCAAAAGTGCACAGTGGAGCTACATGTATTGAACAGTTAGTTGTCTTACCGGAGTATGACTACAGCTTCTAAGCTAGGGCTTACGTCAAGTTGCAGCAAGATACCATCTACACTAGTGTAAAAGATGAGGGCGGAAGCGATCCGGGTTTGGGTCTGGGACCGAGACTAGCTATGCCTGTGACTTCCGCATGGCTGGACACTGCTTAGCTAGCTATATGGTAGCTAGCCAGTGGCTCCAGTTCACAAGCCCACTTTCACTAGCAATGCTGCATGCAGCATGTATTGTCAACCACATGTATGTAGCTCTATCAGTTTAACTAATTTTGTCACCGACTGCGTGTCCAGCACAGACAGTGTGTCGCGCATGTGTGGAAATGGAGGGTTTGAGAAGGAGTGTTACGTTTGTGGTTGAGTGGGGGGAGGGGGTGACACACCCATAGATGCTGTAGTCACAGCTGCGACCGGGTTTTTTGGCACATCTTGACCCTGTACTGGTATACTCAGGAAGGGGTGGTGTCGCTACGTACATTCTTCTGTACATTATGCACGGTCAAACAATCATTGGCTGAAATACAGTGTAGTCAAACCGTCAAGTCTTTTTGCATTGCGGTCAACGACAGTCAAGATTTCTTGACCTTGGTCGCAGATGTGACCATGGCATCTATGGGAGTGTCCGACCTCCTTGTAGCTATATGGCAGTGTCGGAAACTACTGGCATCGGCAAATAACGTATACATCATAACATTGTAGACCATCATCACGGTGTGTGAAAGTTGGGACTAAGCTGCCCACAACTTCAAGGTGGCAGATCTATAGACCTGCACAAAATTGCAGCTATCTAGCCACCTGAGACATCATGCGCCAGCTGTATACTAGCTATGTGTAGCTACTGACGGTGTGAGCCTTCCTCTGGTAATAATATTCAGCCGGTGGTGGGCATGCTAGGTAGCTAGCCTCATTACCTACACTGTCAACTCACATCTTGTTCTGGTTCAGAGACAGTTAGCTGTATACACTTGGATTTGTGACCGGCAAATTCAGCTGCAAATGATATAGGCGGCAAAGCACAACGATCGACTTGGGAAAATAATATTACGGAACTTATAATTTCTGTCTATGCCCCTAGTAATTGGCACGCTATAGGCACGCGCTACAGTGCAGAGGTAATTAGGTTACGCGCGCGCCGACACTGGCGGCCAAATTCCAATTACTTGCGTGGGCTTTCCACCTTCTTTTTGCGAGCCCTCGGCACGTTTCCAGGTAACGATCATCACATTGGTTTCTATTAGGCATAAGAAAACGACGTTGGTAGCGAGACGAGCACATTCACAGAGAGAAGTCTTGACGTTTTGCGAAAGCAACACTGCCGTAGGGCTACAAGCCCACAAACGAGCTTATTTAATTGCCAAGTCGACGCATGCATGCTGGGCTAAACGTTTGTACACTGTAAAGACACTTGCCTGGGTTGCCTCGCTGTAGCTGCCTAGTCTAACTAGCCTCGTTCCCAGGCCGCGCCACGCGGCCTGGGAACGAGGCTACTGCAAAGCACATCCGCTGGCGAGCCCCACCTCCTCAAAACACACCCACTCAAGCGACGTTCGCTGCGGGCGGGGCGACGCGCGCGCGCCGCCCTCCCCACCCCTCGAGCCACGCCCCGCGAGTAACTTGTGCGTGGAGTATGCCAAAGCTCTGAGACAACTGCCAAAGCAATCGTGTATCATCGTATTCCACCATGGAATCAGGCAAGAAAGAGAAAGAAGTGGCTAGAGGGATTGCAACTAGCTAGCTACAAGAGAATGTGATGTTACCGGTGCAGCCAGGGTTTGTGGCAAACATTTCAGGGAGTGTGCCGTATGTAACCTTGGGTAAAAAGTATGTGTGAACATGTGGATCCCACTAAGCGACGCAGACTAACACGTACACCTCTGCCACTGCCACCCACCACTTCAACATCAACAGAGGTGGAGAGCAGTACAGACAGCAGGATACCGTGATTGTGTCAATTGTATTGCCTCACAAAACAAATACAAGATGCCGTTGTGAAAAGTAAGTTTGGAATCCACACTTTGGAACGTGATGACTCCCTCACTAGGTTCTGAACAGGATTTCCTTCCTTTGGAGTATTCAGCGCATTTATGCATTTCTTGGGCCATCCATCAATCAGCTCATGATCACATACTGGGGAAAGGTGAGCCAAAGTCAGAATGCTTCCCGAACCAAACTCCATCCAATGGACCAGCTGTTGATGGCACCTTCGTCTAAATCTAGAGGAGCAAGAGTTATAGCCATACGATTCGAAATATCACAGCCAACTGTATCAAATTATTTCGTAACCTGGGTTAGTTTTCTGTACTGGCACTTGTCAGACATTGATTCATGGCCATCACAAGAGTGTATTCTCAGCCAGCCCGGTGCAATTTTAAAGAGAAATATCTGCTGGTTTTTGCCATCATCGATGCAACATTGAGACACCAAGCGATCTCTTTTTTGCAGTCATCAACATGGCAAGCTATAAATCACACAACACCTGCAAGTTTCTAGTTGCTTGTACCCCCAATGGCTGCATCAGGATCTGCTTCATCTCGGAATGGTGGTATGTAGGGTCCATTTCTGATGTTGAGCTCACAAAAGTTTCTGAAAATGACAACTCCCTTCACTTTTAAGAATGCACTTACTTCCTCACTGTATGTACCTTAGATTTTACCACCATGTTTTGGGTACTACTCATTAGCTATAATTATATATGCTATTCCTGTATCCCTTGCTGTTGCATAAATTTTCATAGAAAAAAATCCAGATTTTGAGTCTGCCACTGCGGCAACAACATCTTGTATACTCCTCTGTCACGTCATGCACCATATCATGATGTTGACTTGTGCTATAGAGTCCTCCATCCGTGTGTGATTCTAGTATACCCCTAACCTTCAAATATTGCACATTCAACACTTTTTGGGGTTGGGGGGGGGGGGGGGGGGGGGGGGGGGGGCAGCCTTCAGCGGCTCGATATGCCAATATAATAATATTATACCATTATGTGGTCGATCCTATCACACAACTGCCAATCAACTAATTCAGAATGCCAAGTTGTTCTTATTATTATACATTTGAGCAGTTACCATCATAGTCGGAAATAATATTATAATATTCAGTACAAATAACACACAGTAGTCTGTTATGGCGAGCTACTATCTAACAGATACTCCAAGCAAGCAATCACAGAGTCCGTGTTCTTGCCTTCCATGATATCCCCAGCAGTACATAACTGTAGAGAAATAATTAGAGAGGACAGGATGACACTCCAATATCTCAATGAAACTTGAGGACGATACTACCCCAGTTTGATTTGAGGATCAGTTGGAATTATTGCTAATGCCTCTAGATAAAGGCTTGCCTTCACTTTCTTATTCAGAAGGTTCTCAGTTTGAATACGAACTGGATTGTGAATTTTGGGAGTTTATTTTTCTCACTCTCTTATCAATTGGCCCTCTACTAACCATTATGCATCGTGAGACTTTGAGCTTCATGATGTCATGCCTTACAATGTCCTTGGGACTTATGTTCAGCATTAGCAGAGTGGGTGGGACAAGTGGGTGCACCCAGCATGGCCATATCTGGGCTTGGCCGTGAATAGCCCAGGCAAAAGTCTATATATATATTTGTGGCTAGGAATTACAGCCCACATCAATGATCCCAATATTGAATAGTGAACCCACTTCCAAGTTTTTGCTATTGTCTATATTTACACTCAATCTCCCAACCCATATAATTATGACAACTTAGTTTATCGTTCTTCTGTTCTGCCATTACTCACTTTCCATGTACACAATCGGCAGCGGAATAATCAAGCAGATACTGCCATCTGAAATCCACACAGGAGCAGCACCATGCAAGTCCGTAGGATGGGGGGGTTCGAGGGGGTTCGCATGAACCCCCCTTCTGGACAGGCCAAAATAAAACTATACAGCATCTAGCTTCAAAAACTCTACCGTTTCTTTGTAAGTAGCCGACTAGCTGTACGAGAGTCCATCTAGGTCACTGAAAAATGACCCTGAAAAAAATTTCTGCGCTCACCGCAGATTACCTACATCACCACTATGTCCCTCTGTTCACTGCCTTCAGCAGTGCCCTCCTGCAAATCCTGCCTACGGGCCTGCCATGGAGTCACACAAGCAACTACCAAAGGTATAGGCTACAGCTAGCACAAAGCGAAGCTACAGCTACGTATCATCTTTCAGATCATCCTTAGTTCTTCCAGAGCTGCATTTAGGTCTTCCGGATCTTCACTTGTGGTGCAGTGATATAGATGTAAGTCGATTAAAGCCGCGTACTGTACCTTCTTTCACTGTGAGATGATTTTCCTCATCTACTTCAGTAAGGAGATTTACTTGTTCACTACTAAACTAAACTCAACTTCCTGTGCAATTTCAGCACAAACGAGATGATTCAGCCTATAGTAAATGTTTATCTGTTACCAAGTCAAGTCCCGGTCTGTCAACCAACCCAGTGGTTATTAAGCATAATTATACCATGCATGGAACTACTCAATTTGTGTTGCTGACCTTCCACTGATTCGAATTCTCTGTAGTCTGTGAGTACTGCTTCAGCAGCAGTGGCTTCTACTGCATCAGTACTGGGCTCATCTGAGGTGGGGTCACTCTTGGTCTTCACTGTATTAGAACAACATGTTATGGTACTCTACATCTGCATGGATGGGAGAGCACAACATGGTGAGGTACGCATATGTGTGCAGGTAAATTCCCGAGAAGGAAAATACTACACAAGAGCTACTGCAATGCCTTGCCATATTGCTCTCCCATCCAGGTAGTGCTACATAAACTAATGCCGACTGTGCAGTTGACAGCAAGTATACGGTAAAGCCAGCCATGTTATAACACAGTAGGACTAGTAGTTTAGTCAGCTGACAAAGGTAAAACATGTTACCTTCACGCGATTTCCAGTTCTACGTACATAGGCAATGCCATGGTAGTTGAAACCTGCTGAACAACCACTGGCAGCTTTCTCACCATGCCATCTCATGAGTGTAGCCATCACAATGGGCAATACCGTAAATTATTGCCCTCTCCATGTATAGAACAGTACTGATACAGGATACTATGTAATTGATGTTGTTGCTGAGTGTGACTATAATCCAGTCCCCGGCAGCATGTCAACCAACCCAACCATGCATGGAGCTCTGTTACTCTGCTATGCTGACCTTCCACTGATTCTTCGTAGTCTGTGAGTAGAGCAGTGGTCTCTACTGTATAACTAGTAGGGTCATCTGACTCAGAGGTGGGCTCATCTGAGGTGGGGTCACTCTTGGTCTTCACTGCATTAGGAGAAAAGCATGTTTTGGTAACACGAGAGCTTCAGTAATTTGTGAAGCCATCATCTTAGTTTTATCATTGTATAAAATTAGAAGCTATAATATCCTTCTGTAGCTTTGCAGATCACAGTGTGCTCTACCAAACATTTCAGCCTAATGGGGTGATGCACACAGCTCCTATTATGGTCATCAACCTAATTCATGCCCCCGCAGAGGGTCTGGAATTCGACCATCATACTAGCAGTGATGCCACTACATGTGTGCCTGTGCATTAGCAGTTGTGTATGTGACCACGCTGTGAATATCAGCTTATGCAGACTTGTCCTACCACACTCATAGCCTTGTTCCAACTTCCCAGGCCATTACCACCGCCACAATTTGATAGCTTGCATACTGCATATGGTGTCGTTGGGAATGGCCTGGGAACGAGGCTACCACACTCAAGTGTTTAGCATGAGGTGGGAAGGCTTCAGGTAGAGATCATCCACATTAACTGAAATGAACAAGTGCTTCCTTTCAACTTCAACATCTTTCTTAGGTCTTCTGGAGCTTTATTTGCATGGCAGTGACGAATGTAGTTCCGCAAACACAAGCACGTTACTTTTAAAGTCACTGTAAGCTGATTCCTTCTTCACCATTTTGGTCAACCAACCCTGCCATTGTGCTTTGCTACTCAATCTGTGTTGCTGACCTTCCACTGACTCTCTGTAGTCTGTGAGTACTGCTTCAGCAGCAGTGGTCTCTACTGCATCACCAGTGTGCCTAGCCTCGTTCCCAGGCCCGAGCCCATCTGAGGTGGGGTCACTCTTGGTCTTCACTGCATTAGAGGAAAAGCATGCTCTGGTACGTACATGTACCACGATAGCTTCAGTAATATGTTCATCCACATTAGCTGAAATGAACAAGTGTTTTCATACATACGTACGTACATAACTTCAGTGTAAGTGGTTCCTCCTGATCAACTTCAACACAGAGATTTACTTGCTCACCACTAAAGCCAACTAACTTCAGCATTACAAAGGAATGATTTGGGTTAAAAGTGTTTACCAAGACCAGTCCCAAGCCGATCAACCATGCAACCTAATAACTAATTAGCCATAATGAGCTATGATACTTAATTGGGACATTGTTGACCTTCCATTGATTCTTTGTAGTCTGTGAGTACTGCTCAGTGGTCTCATGTAAAAATCATTGCCATGGGCGTATTGCTTTTGTGTCTTGTTGTGCATGATTTTCAAAATGGCAGTTTCAATCCAATATAGGTTGACCTTCAGCTGATTGTTTGTAGTCTGTGAGTAGAGGAGTGGTCTCTACTGCATCACTAGTGGGCTCATCTGAGGTGGTGTCACTCTTGGTATTCACTGCATTAGGGGAAAATCAGATTGAAGAGAACAAAGTTCTAACAACATTACCCAGATGACTATCCATCGTAAATTAGGTGCATGCAAAAATGTTTCTGCAATGAGAGTGAAGTGGCCCCAGCAAAATGCTACTGTCACATTGTAGCGCTACCATGACTTTTCCGAACATATACGGTCCCATTGTCTTAATAAGTATCCCTTTAAGCCCCAATGACGACTATAGACATCATTTAGACCCAGCACTTGTAGTGCTTCTCATCAGACCAGAAAATGCCCTTTCCAGGCTCCAGAGGCCTTAGGGACAACCTTTAACCAAATTCCTAAACCACCTGACCGTGGTGAGGGATTCACCTGCTTCTGTCAAGGGCCAAAGAATTCCATCATAATTACTTTAAATGCAGCTGTGGTGACTCTCTTGCTACAATCAAAGGGCCTGAAAATTCCATCATAATTGTTGCAAATTTAAATTTGCTCTAGACACTTCCTCAAAGGTGTCCCAGTTATGGGCTGGCTTCCTGTGTTGATAATACTATTACTTACATGTATCTCCACTCTGGTTTACGACCAGGTGCTCTTACGTATGTTTCGATTTAATACCAGTCTTGAAATTTGTCACTGGTTGGCGAGTTATTTGAATCTTCTAGCCTGTATGTGTACTGTATGTTACTTTGTACGTCTTTTGTTGTTGTGCAATTGCAAATAGTGCAGTTACAAAGTCACTGAACATGCAGTCATAGCAAACAAGTTTATTTAGCATCTTCCATTTGGTGGTTGTCTATCGTTGCATATGCGGGCAACATATGCCTCATCATCTGGAATCTTCACAATCCCGTGGTGATACTTAACATCGAATGATCTAGCCTTCATGATGACTGACTCTGCTAGGTGTGGTCCAATGTCCATTACCACCGACAGTTTATGTAGAGATTTACCAACATCGCGATCTAAGTGTACTGTTGAATTAAGTACTTTTGTCATGTTGCCATCACTGCCTGGTTCACCTTTTAGTCCACAGTCAGGATAGTACTCAATCCAACTAAAGGCACAAGATGCGCTGTCCTTACACCACTTGTTGACATAGTAGTGAAGTCTCTTCTGTCCAGGATTCATGGGAACGAAGAAGTCATCCGTGTCCAATATGAATGCATAATCATATGTTCCCCGATATCGGTAGATGCAATCTGCATATGCCAATGTTTGCGAGTGATAATAGATTTCTGAATCGTTAAACCACTGCTGCCATTCATCAACTGTCACAAAACCTTCCCTCACAGCCTGCCTCAAATATGACCGTTCATGGCTCTTGAGGACTGAATCCTGAATAGTTATGTGAACGTGATCGACACCAATGGCCTTCTGATAGTGAAGCCACTCCACAAGCCAGTTTGGTGTTCCAAATATATTCACACATGAAAGAATTTTGAAGTCATAGTCTTGTGAATGGCGAGGTTGTGGTGGGGCAGGAATAAGAAATGGAAGCTCAGAGTGAGCAATTCTTGCAGATGATGAGTTAATATCAGGCATGTAGATAACAAAAGCAGTACTACCATTCTGTGCAGGTAGGTCAAAACAGTCCAACATTACTTCATTGTGTGTGAGGTGAGGAAAATTTTTGTGGATCCAACTGTGTAATATAACGTTTCCACAAGGACGTATCTGGTAGTGACCAGGAGTAGCAACATGCTTGCCAACACCACATCCCAATAATAATCTTCCTTTTCCATTTTCTACTCTCACAATTTCTTTCCTTGCTTGTAACATGAAAACAGTTGCATTTGTGTGGCCACTTCTGGGTCTGTCATCAAAGTACGCAGCTCGAACAATCACATCCTTTGATTGAAACACGGTATGTTCATCTTTGCTCGGAAAGTGACGACGAAAGGGAACCTGTTGATTTGGTTCTGGTTCACCACAAATTGTTACGGAAGATACCCAGACAAAGATTCCAGCAAGGATACAAATAAGAAGCAGAATAGGATAATTTCTTGGTTGCAATGAATGTCTTATCCGCATAGTGAATGTTGTGTTGGTCTGCAGTACCCACATGGCCAGCAGCTGACAAAGGGCAATGTAGAGAGTAAATTGAAGTGGATTTATTCTGTATGTAGTTAATGGTTCACAAATTGTAGCACAGCTATAGTGCAGAACAGCCTCGCCAAATCCTCATAGCTATTCAGGTTTAAAGTATTGTCTTACCTTGCCAATGACCATGTTTCCTCACAGTAACCGACCGTGCATGTACGTAGCTAGCAACTTTGTGTCAACTACCAAAGTATGGAGCCCTGATAAGTGCAGGAATTTTGAGTGACTGGTAAACTTAATATTCCTGTAGGCATGCAGATCAGTTGCAATTGCACATGCCGTTGATGGTTACCACACATGATTAGAACATTTCAGGAATCGTATGTACTGTACTTGGAGTATTACAACTAAATTTTCACTGTTAAACTTTACCAACCAATGACTGCAAAACCCGTCATGAGACTTTCAGCTTCATGATGTCACATCTGGCAATGTCAAGGGTGGGACAGGGGGAGGTGGGTGGGTGTACCCGAAGGGTGAAAACAGCATGGCCGCGTCTGGGCTTACCGTGAATGAACTCTTGATAATATATAGGCACATTTAGTATTGCGGTTAATTGTGAGGGTGTTCCCTTCTTGGAGTGACACTGGAGTGCATTTCTTGCTACTATTTAGGTGAGTGTGGTCTACAACTTCAAAGAAGCCGCACTGTTGGCAAATCATTCATGTTTGAGCTCATGCAATCGTCGCGCGTTTATGCAATCACACAAGAGAGACATATAGATGATTCTGCGGCTTCTAAATTACAATTAGTCTCGTTCCCAGACCGTATCAGCGTGTGTACTGCTTCCAGTATAACGCACGGAGAAACGGTCTGGTAGGTATAGCCCACATTCCTTAAACTCCGCCTGAATCCGGGTGGATCCAATCAGATTGTAGAACAAGTAATCTCAATGACGTATACTAATAATGGTGCCGGAAGTACAGTTCACCAGTATGCAATAACAAAGGTGTTGTCAAAACGTCTGGATTTCAGCTGCTGAGCATGTCTAAATACTGCCAGCGCTACTCTCCAATTTCAACAGCATCTCAACGCTCTGGAAGCATGCCTTGGACATGCGGTCAGAAGGTAGAATCTCTCCTTTGCTGCATCCAACACCAACACGGCTCGCTGATCCCAGCATCCACAGATGGTGAAGTCCCCAGATGCCCGTGAGAGATCGAGAAACATCTGACCTTGTGGTAATCGAAATATTTATGATGCCAAGAGCAATGAGTGACTTGCCTAGCCTAGTACACTTGCATACACTTGCTCCCAGGTGCTCGGCAATTGGGGAGAAGAGCTCCTGGTATCCACTGTTTGCGCATGCGCGGCTCCCCAGGTTTTTGTGGGGAACTTGGAAACACTGCTATACTACATGACTGTACATTACTGAAACACTACAAGACACAGCTCCATTGAACCAAGCTGTGCTGTATGCCCTTGGTAACAGGGGGGGGGGGGGGGGGGGGGGCAAGGGGGACAAGCGCCCCCCCCCCAAATATTTAGGGGGGGCATCGCTCCCCTTAACTCCTAGCTAGCTACTATTAAACAGCCAACGGCTGCCCTATACTTAGTACTAGGCTGACTCGGCTAACCTTGTGATGTACGCGAATTGAGTTGCGAATCTGCCGCAGCATCAATCCTCATACATCTGGAACGCGCAGTACGAAGCACAAAGGTGCCACGAGAGCCCATCCTGATAACTGAAAAATGAAGGCGAAAAAAATTTTCCTCGCTTCGCGCGGACTGATCAGCACTATGCGCCTCTATTCACTGCCTTCGGCAGCGTGCATAGGCTACGCCACTGGCTTGCCCCCCCCAATTGTAAATACGTGCCGCCGCCCCTGGGTACATAAGTCGGAAAGCCAGGAATACTGCTGATGGACGAACATCTGACAGCAATGTAGTATGTACATAATGGCAAGAGTGTGTCTGTATGCCTACATACAGCCAAGTTGAATTTTCTATGGTGTCTTACCGCTTGGCAGAAGTGGCATATTGCCGTCCACAGACTTGGAAAAAATGGCTCTGCATGATGCTGCAGCCGTATATTTAATATTTCTCCACGTTATTTTCTGCATATTTATCTTTATTAATTATACCAAGGGCGCATTGACACTAACAGGAAGAGGGCATACAACTCTCGTATTCACAATAAAAACAGCAAAATCCAAATGCGGCCACCGGAACCGTCTCCACTGAATGACATGGTTTGTCGGAGTTTGCTGGCGAAACTGAGGCAAAGAGAAGGCAGTGGTAAGTAAGCGCCATCCAGGGTAACAGCAGTGAGTAGAAGTTCATTGACTTACTAGAGAATGGATATCTTCAGGAACTGTGGCTGTGACTACCGAGGTTAGCATGCCAGAGCTGCACGGATCTCGAAACAAACAACGTAGCACGTGATGTCTGGATTTTACCGTTTGCGGAGTTACATGCCCTCTCGCCAGCTTCGGCGGCTCGATACGCCTTTGATTCTATGGAGAACGAAATGGAACTGCTATCAGGCACTATTCTCTCCAATTACCGAGCGCCTGGGAACAAGGCTATACCAATGCACTGCCCAATGCTTGCTGACCCACAACCATGGGGGCTGCGTCCAATGCATTCCCCCCTCACCCCACAACAGGCATATTGAGAACACTGTGCTGCACCATAGCCTCAAGGTTTGTACCCAGTGCTTGCATGTCACTATGGAAACCCCATATGTGGGTGTGCCTGGAGATTACAGCCCAGGATCATTCATCCCAATTCAAACGTGGAACAGAAGACAACTATTGTCCATGGCCATAGATAGGGTTCAGCTGATGGTACTACGCATGGCACAATCTACATGAATCCGTGTCAATGCTAACAAAATCGAATAGCGTTACAACACACAAAGCACACTCATAAATGAGTGAACTCACTTCCATGTAACTATTGCCTATTCAGACTCAATCCCCCAAACCATATTCAACAACTCAGTTTCACGTTCTTCTGTTCCAAACTGACTCCAACATTCCATGAACACAATCAGTAACATGCAGAGGTCAAGCATAAACTGCCATTCCAATCCACACTGGAGAGTCACACAGGCAACTACATGCCAAATTTACAACTAGCATAAAGTGAAGCGACAGCTATCGTCCAGTAAGACACACTGGCAGACCACCGGTATACTCCGCTTGTTTATGTTTTACACCTTTCTCAGTACCGGTATACTGTGAGTTATGAGTAACAGATACCTGGGAGTGCAAGCCATAATTTCCACATACTAGGATGCGCAGTCTGGTGGAATATTTCAATAGTGGAGGCTTGCCTTTCCCCTCAGTTTTGTAAGCTTTTCAGTTCTGCTGTGTTGTCATACTATGCCTGAAAAACCCAAAGGGAAATATGCTGCAGACCAACCAGCAAACATTATGAGACTAGTCCAGCTCGAGCTAAACTTCAATGAAATGCTCCACTCTACGTGACCAGTGTGTGTGTGCATACTTGGTTTAGAGGATCACTTCTGTTACCATAGCAACTCCCTAGCTACTCAAATAACATCCCAGGAGGAGGAAACACTTATCAATTTGATTAGGCACATACAAGACTTAGTAATTTGAGCTGTAAAAGCCTTCTATGGTCCTTAAGTAGTGCACATAATCATACACTGGGTGCAAAAATTTAATAAACTCCCAATGCGGAAATACTCTATGGCAATTTCCCGAAACTGAATAGAGCACTTTGGGTGGGATGCACTTTTGCTCAACTAGAATAATATAGGTGAGGCTTGGCAAGTACGGGAAAGCACATATTACATGGCAATCATTGAACAGGTAAAGGAAGTTGCCATGGGGTAAATGCTGGAATCAGACATGCTACTCAAAAACACCAATTTTGTATATTGCAAGTTCTTCTCAGGGCTACGTACAAACAGCTCTGCAATAAGCCCATCTGCAAAGTGCAAACAATCTTATGTGCAAAGTACCCTATTGAAATTCTAAACAGTTTTGTCAAGCTGTTGAATGGTAAGGGAGCTTCAACAATTCCAGCTGTTAATCATGATGGGAAAGAACTTGTTCGTGATGAACAGAAGGCAGAGGCTCTCAATCACTTCTTTCACAGCTGTTTCAACACTGCTGTTAATGATGTTTAGTGCTAGGTGAATCCACAGGATTCCCAATACTCGCTGGATCACCACCACAAGCTAGGCTGTACCCAACACAATGCTTTTCCTCACCCACAAGACCGTAATGTTTGCTGCTCCACAGTCATAGGGTTGTGCCTGATATTTGCTGCTCCACAACCATAGGGTTGTGCCTGAAGCTTGCAATAACCAGGGCTGTACCCAATGCCTGCAGTACCACAGCCAGAATGTGTGCCGCTTCATATTTACGTACAATTAAGGTAGTGACTAATGCTTGCTGCTCCGCATCCACAAGAGCTGTACTAAGGCACAGGTCATGTATAATTTTTGTAGTAGACACACAGGTACACTTTCATCATATTTCATGAGGATGTCATCAGCAAATACTACAAGTTTAGTGCATCACATAATATTATGTCATTGATAAACACAAAGAGTCCCAGAACAGATCCTTGGGGGACACTAGCTACTCAAATTCAATCCTGCAAAATGTAAGGCTAAGCTTCTTTCTCACAGTAGGTCAAAAATGACTGTGCCCACGCAGCCCAGTCTTCCTAAATGGAATGCCTATCGAGGCTGTTGATTGTATCAAGTACCATGGAGTATCTGATGACCTTTCCTGGACTCAACATATTAGGCCTGTTTTTTCTGCAAATCTCATCATGACAATTTTAATCTCCACATGTGCCTGAGGGTGTAACCGTAAAAGCGTTCTTGTAACACCATACATACATAGCTACCGATAAGTTCCTTGCACTGGCTACCCACATTAACTGATCCGCATCCCCCCCCCCCCCCCCCCCCCCCCCCCCTCCTGCTTACAAGTATGTACACACCCAAAGTGCTTGCTTGAGCTACCCCCAGGACACATGCACACAACATCATTAGTAAAAATTCGGCCTACACCCTACCAGTGTGAGCATAACCCCCTACGTATATAGCACTGGTGTATTGAGGCACCATGGCACTGTGAACCCCACCACCACCCTACCCATTACTGTCTGTGGAATCTTGCTCTGGCATTCCATATGGCAGTGTCATTTTAACACACAGTGCAACATGCAGTGCATGTACAATGCATTAGCCTTTCTTGCAGTAACCCATGCAGGTGCTATCCTTGCCTCTGCCTCACATGCTGCACTAGCCTCGTTCCCAGGTGCTCGGTAATTACCGAGCGCCTGGGAACGAGGCTAATGCTGCACCAATGCTAGGCATCACTCAAACAAAGCTGCATAATTGCATCAAAGGTATGTCAGGCTATCTTGAAATTTGAACGAGTTATTTGGAGACACAAAACCCTACTTTCCTACTGCTATTATATATCCATGCTTGATGAGTTTGAACAATGCATGTTACTGGCTAGTCTTGGTACCAGACTCCTGGTTCTGAGACTAGTCACTGGCATGTGACCTGGCCTGTGATCAGTATCATAGTTGATCATGGAACAAGGAATTTGTCTAGTCCTACAATCTGACATGGACTTCTGAGGTATCACACTGAAGGTCACCCCAATTAGCAAACATGAGCAGATTCTTGGTTAATGTCAGCCTCCCTGGCACAACGGCTTTTAGGGGTGTGCGGTGGTGAACTGAGAGTCTCCAGTGTGCAACCAGGAGCGCATGAGCCACCGACATGTTGTGATCCCTCACGCCTTACGGTCGGTCATACCTTATATGGTATGACCGACCGACCGGTACCACACAAACGCCAATTTGTCTTTCACATTTTAACGTACGTAATGGCCTCTTGTCGTATAAGGTAAAAATTTGGGACGTGTGAGGTAATACTACTTCCGCTACGGCCTGCATGCTGAGTTCGACACTCCTTCACCACCTCCGGCCGCTCATGTGCTCCTGGTGCAACTCAGGCTCTGTCCTGAGTTTGCCCTTGGTTTATCTGTTGAAGGGTGGTTCGCCTCCAAAAAAGGGATTTCCAATGAGCAATGATGTCTATGATAACTCAAGGAAGTTCAACGATAATGTCATCACCATCCCCCGTTAATGGGGCCCAGGACCTGCATGAAAACTTTCTGCGTGGCATTCCTGGGTCATCAAATGAAAATGAACTGAACTGAACTGAAGTAGCAACACCTGGCACATTAACTCTAGCCTCGTCCCAGGCCCGCACGTCCCTTTCGGTTGCACGAAAGAACACGCAGGGACCGGTATGTTTGCTCACGTGTGTGATGTCGAGGGCAGAAAGGTGGTAGAAAGGACTTAATTGAACGTGAGCGATCTGGGTCTCAGAACAGCAAGAAGAGCTGAGGTACCAGGTAATGTACCACACGTATCTGGCTAGCGGGGGGCGACTGTCATACACACCAAGTGTTGAAAGTGTAGTTGGTTGAACAATACATAAAACTTCACTTTTTCGTTCTGATAATTTTGGCCATTTGTCGATTACGTAATGCTCACGTGAGGAAGCATACCAGGCTCTCCCCGCTTTTCCATACTGCAAGCGATGAAAAGCTGGGCAGGGCCTGGGAACGAGGCTATGGGCTCCCCAAGTCTGGCTAAATAATGCCTGCCCCTCGCAACCACACCTGGTACCCGTACCCCACTAAGGACAAGCTGACATCAAAATTGTGTCACATCACATATACAGGACATGGGGCACTGTTAAACCCCATTATGGATTTTGCTTACAGCAAATCATGATGACAAAGACTGTTGTGAATATAGTACCTACAACATCACATTATGGGCTAGCACACCTGAGGTATCACAGAAATGAGCCGGTGAATCAGTGATGATGTCATCACCATCCCCCATTAATGGGGCCCAGGACATGCATGAAAACCTGCATTGGAGATGCAACATTCCTGGGTTATCGAATCAGAACTGAACTAGCAACTGGAGGCCCTACAAAGCCAGACGGCTACTTTCTAACCCCATTTATGCCAAAATCAATGGAAATGGCCCTCCCTGTGCCGAACAAGACCTTTCTACCATGGAGCCCAGACACGGTCATGCTGTTTGCACCCTTCGGGTGCACCCACCCACCTCCCCCTGTCCCGCCCTTTCTGCTATCGCAGAACCTATCTTCCAAGGACATTGCCGGAAGTCACATGATGAAGCTGAAAGTATTATGACGACATTTAGCGCTATGGGCCCTAAAGCGCTAATGGGAGAGTAAATTAATGATATTCATGAGGATCATGGGGGTTATTTGTGTCAGACTGTGTCAAGTATAAGCTTCCAACCAAGATTAGCCACAGTTGGCTTCACAGGTACCAACGGCACAGACACATCCTCCAACACACAGAATAATACTATATAGGCTGTTAATGATATCCATGATCTACAAAATAAGACAGATTACAGCCCTCGTCGCAGTCACGGTCAGGGTATGGTTGGACAGAGGTTCAGTACTCAGTTCAGCTATAGCTTGCTTATCTCTGAACTTTTCTCCCACATTTCGGTTCTTTCTCTCATCTCATTAATTAAGTTAACTCTTTAGGGCCCAAATTTCTTTCTCTAGGTCATTTTCAGTCTATAGAACACTTAACCATACCCTAATTTCTGTTCCCTGGCGTTGCTGGACTCGAAACTGCTCACACAGGTCATTTCAGCTAAGTCTCCCGAGAAATGGCAACCTGCCATAGCTGAAAAATGGGCCATGTATGCTGGAAATGGAGGCCCTATAAAGCCAGACGGCTACTTTCAAACCCCATTTATGCCAAAATCGATGGAAATGGCCCTCTTAGTGCCGACCAATTACCTTTCTACCACGGAGCCCAGACACGGTCATGCCCTTTGGGTGCACCCACCCTCCTCCCCCTATCGCAGAACCTATCTCCCAAGGACATTGCCGGAAGTCACATGATGAAGCTGAAAGTATTATGATGACATTTGGTGCTATGGGCCATAAAGCGTTAACTTAACGGTCTCGGGCAGATAATGCACTCGCCTTTGGCTTGTGCATTATCTCGCCCTCAACCGTTAACTAGATTGCCCTCGTGCACTAAAACCCACAACGCACTGCATTAAATATTACTTAGGTGCATCATCTCTCCCTGTACTTACCCCAATGACAGAAAGAAGATGATTGTAATGAGCAGGCATGCCAATGAAACTGCTATTCCAACATAGGCGATAACCCTCAGACCGTGCGGACTGTTCACCTGGTGGAGATAAATGAAACACTGATCACTTCAGAAGTTGACCGCCTGCTCTGCAGTATCATATAACCCCAAACATTACACTAGCACAGGAGGGAAGGAAGATGCAGTCCCACCCATTCCCGCATGGGCACCAGATGTTATGACTGTGAGTTCAATGCTTTGCGCACATATTTCGATCGCACGCTCTACTTCTACCACTCATAGCAAGTGAACGCGTAGGACTTCCGCTCTGTACCTTGAGATTCTACGTAGTACACATATTCATCTGCTATCATTGTTTCACACAGCAGACCAGAAGTCTTACGTGTTCCGGATTTACGCACATTTCAGATTGCTCGTGCAATCGAATAATACAACGTTTCTTGACCACATTTGAAAGCCCATAACTTTAGAATGGTACATAAGTCCGATAAGATTACCACTGTGATCAGCAATTAATGGGCTTTCTGGTGGTGTATTAATCCCACTCCCACAACAGTACCAGATGGTACGTAGGTTTTCCCAGAGAGGGTCACTATTGCCTGAAAGGTTGACATAGCCAACATTCCACCCCCTTGATGGAATTACTATATAGCACACAAAGGTAGGACTCTGACTCACGATTTAATGAGCCATGTGATCATGATTTTACTACCCTATGCGTGCATGCACGAAGTGGAGTTAAGTAATCGGTTTGTCTGTCTGAACTTAAAAATGGAAACAGAAGCTTGAAATGAGGGGCCAATTTTTCTATTCTCCTTCCTCTTCATATGGCTAAACATCATTATGTTTAGCATCAAACAATACGTCCAATTACGAAAGAGTAGATGCAGAAAGTCTCTGTGAGTCTGTGTGTATATCCGGGCCTATATATGGTGTTGGACTGCCCATAAGACGAAGATACACAAGTCCTCAACCACTCACACTGGACCTCATCAAGTGCTTGATGGCAGCGAAGATGACATGGTGAGCAGTGACATCCCTGAACTACGTAGATAGAGCATCATGACATTGCCATTGACCCAGTATGTAGACGTGGTGGGAGGGCTCTGATGCATGCTGCTATGTAAATGAAGGTCTGCGCTCTTTCGGAACTGAATGCTGAAACACCCAAAAGAGACCCCCCCCGTTCAGTGAGAGTGTAAGGTGACCAACAAAGGGTGCTTTTTTGTCAGACTATGGTAATATAAATTTCCAGTATAGGGATTCAAAAGTGTAAAACCCTGTTCACCAGACCCTTAATTCCCTCCCGTGTGGAACTTGGGCTAGCTTTGGTCATACGATGATCTGGCTCAGCTTCCTTTCAGGCTGTGACCTCTGTGCTGCAGCTCTTTATTGATTGTCTGCAAGCAGGACAAGGATAGTCTCATTCCCAGACCCCACTCAGAAAAACGAGCTGACAACACGTAGGGCAATGTGGTGTCTGCAGAATTCAGATATATGTCATGTTCAATCATGGATGTGCAAACTCATCGGTGACCATCATGGCATCAGTTGACAAAGAGGCTGTAACTGAAATTTCCAGAAGAAGAATAAGGTATGAAACGTTGACACCGAAGCAGAGGAAGTTTTCCATGATTTCTGTATTTGTGTGCTTACCATAATAAATTTTCCCGCTGTATGGTAGTAGCAGTTTGGCTGCAAAATTTATTTGAACTCCGAGATTTCGTCAAGTACTGAAGTGAGAAGACTCTCTGCTCTTGATAACGTTACTTGAGTGTACAGCGTATATGCATTGGTAGCCCTACTACCTAGCCGAGCTATTGTGACAAAAAAATCACGTGACGCAAAATGGCAACTAGCAACGTTCCAAGGGCTGTCAACCCCAAGCCCAGAAAGAGTCAAAAGAACACTTCAAAAGGCCAAGAACAGGCTCAAGTCAACTCTACTATGTGTTCCGTTTGTGACCAAGCAATTATGGATGGTGAACCAGGGCAAGAGAGTATCTTTTGTGAAGGCGAGTGTCTTAGCTGGATAGATAGAAGATGTGTAGCGCTCTCTAAAAGAGCATTCCAGCTGGCTACTGAGTCAGATGATCCCTTTCTATGCCATTATTGTGTCAGTCACACGCAAGAGTCTGAGATAAAAATCCTAAAGAGTACCATAGATGAGCTAAGAGCAGAAATTGTATCTTTGAAGGCAGTGAATAACCATGGCCCTTCTGGCTTATCTACTGACTATGAAGTTTCTGGAGACTCAGTCTCTACTCCACCACAGCAAACATATGCTGGAGTTACCAGGAAGGGTGCCAATGCTAATGCCTCAACCCCAACTGAACGTCCATCAGCTGCTACTCACGACAAGAAATTTAACGTAGTCATTTACGGTGTTAAAGAGAGCCCAAAAGGATCTCCTAGATACACACGCCAGCAAAAGGACACCAAAGCAGTCACCGACATCATTAAACAAGTCAGCCCCGATATCTCAGAACATACTATTAGAGACTGTGTAAGGCTTGGAAAGTTCTCTGAAGCCAGGTCGAGACTCTTGCTGGTCAAGCTAACAAGAGCCAGTGATGTTCAGTCAATCTTATCCAACCGTGCTAATCTCTCAATAATGAAAGGTATCTCTATCAAGGAGGTAATGACACACAATGAACGTAAAGTCGAGTCACTGCTGCTTCGCGAGCGCCGCTCTCTTATTGAGGCTGGCATCAGTAGCAAATCAATCAAGTTGAGAGGTAACTCTCTGTATGTGGATAGAAAGAGACACGGCTCAGTAGTCGACTTAAATTTGTCTACAAAACCGTTGAGCCTATGCCGACAAATGGCGAGAACCAGGTAGATGACCAGTCTGGCTCGTCAGAACAGCCCAAATCCAAATGACTATTTTCCAATATTGGTCTATGGAATGCTCGTAGTATATAGTGAACAAATTACAAAAGTTTCAATCGTTTATCTATTCTAAAAACTTTGATCTTTTCTGTGTTACCGAATCTTGGTTACATGAGTCGATTCATGACAATGAGATTCTACCCTCTGATTACACTATTTATCGCAACGACAGAGGAGAGAGAGGCGGTGGTGTACTTGTGGCTATTAAGAACACAGTAACATCGAAACTCATTTTGAAGCACAATACTGTCGAATTGCTGACAATTCAGGTTAATCTATCACCTTGCTTATTGCTTGTCTGCCTTTAAATTCCTCCCAATAGTTCTGAAATTTATCAACAAGAAATTCTGCGCTATATTGCTACACTGCCCTCTGGAGTTAACACCATATTACTAGGCGACTTTAACGTTCCTGATATTGACTGGAACACCTTGTCTGCAAGGTCACCCTTCTCACGTGATCTATGTGATACTCTGCTCAAGTACAGCTACTTACAGTTGATTCAATCCCCCACTCACACTCAAGGCAATGTTCTCGACCTTCTACTGACAAATGCGCCTCACAGGCTCTGTACTATCAGTATCGAAGCCAGCAACGTCTTGAAATCCGACCATTTTGTCGTTTCTGCTGCTATACAGTACCTACGTAACAATAACCCCACCCACAAATTGGTGTCATCCACTCTTAGTTTTCTAAACTATCGCAAGGCTGACTTGCCCAAACTCTGTGGTAGTCTGTGTAATGCCATTGAATCGTATGCAATCGATCTCAACGATATCGATAAATCATGGTCTGAGCTCAAAACAATAATAGCAAGTAGTTGTCTTTGCTCTGTACCGAGAGTTTCCATACCCACCAGATCATCACCTAAGTGGTTCAATGCTTCTATAAGACATCAACTCAACAAGGCAAGTTCGTTGCGCAGATGTATTAAGAAACATCCGACACCCAATCTGCACGGCAAGCTCAACCAGCTCGAAGCCAATCTTCAAAGCGACATCGAATCAGCTAAAGAGAAATTTTTATCAAATCTTGTTGCATCTTTCAAGAATAATCCGAAAAAATTCTACGAATATCTTAGCAACCTGTCTCAGACAAACTATGACCCTCATTACATCATCCACAATGATGTTGTCATCCAAGACCCTCACAGGAGAGCCTCAATTTTCAACGAATACTTTAATTCCACTTTTAATTCGAATGACATACCTCTACCCCCGATCCACTTGCTCCCAGCTTCAGATTCCTACCTCTGCTCTATTTCATTGACAGAATCAGAAGTGTACCAATGCCTCGTTGAGCTTGATGCGTCCAAAACAATGGGGTGTGATAGTATCCATCCATCAGTCTTGAAACACTGTGCTGACTGTCTCACTTCGTCAATAACCTCTCTCTTTAACTTGTCTCTTGCTCTATGTCGTATTCCACAAGAGTGGAAAGTTCATAGGATCCGCCCAATTCCCAAAAGTGGTGACAAGCTTCTTGTTACCAATTATCGCCCAATTTCTCTATTATGTGTCACTTCAAAGGTATTAGAGAAGCTGGTCTATAACAAGATTATAGACTTTGTCACACCCAAGTTATCTAAGAATCAATTTGGCTTCTCTAAAGGTAAATCATGCCTTTCTCAACTTCTACTATCTTATGGGAAAATTTACAAAGAAATGGACCGAGGGGCCAAGTTTGACACTCTTTTTCTGGATTTCAAGAAGGCATTCGACACTGTTCCGCATAATGTCCTTCTTATCAAGCTCTGGAGGTTAGGCATCACGGGTGACCTTTGGTTGTGGTTTAGAGAATATAACGACTTCACTATGTTCAGATAGACCAAACTTCATCCTCTCTCCTTCCCGCCAAGTCAGGTGTGCCCCAGGGCAGCATTCTGGGACCTCTTCTCTTCCTTATCTATATTAATGACCTACCAACCTGTATAGATTATGCTACTTGCTATTTGTTCGCCGACGATGTCAAACTGCTGAAATCTATCTACAGCTTAAATGACTGCTCTTTGTTGCAACAAGACCTCAGCTCCCTACAACATTGGTGTAATGCCTCACTGCTCACTCTAAATCAGAGCAAATGTACACATCTACAAATGTCTCTATCCACTCGTGGATCACAATACAAACATCATTATAGCATTTGTGAGTCACCTCTAGTGGAAGTCACTAACCAGAGGGATCTCGGTGTTTCTGTCTCGTGCAACTTGTCATGGAGCACTCATTACGGCAAAATATGCCAAAAGGCTTATGGTGCGCTAAATCTGATTAAAAGATCTCTACCGGCTAATGCTTCTATTTCAATTAAGAAGCACCTATATATTGCACTTGTCAGATCTCAGTTGTCTTATTGCTCGCAACTTTGGAAGCCTTATCTAGTTAAGGACATTACCTGCCTGGAGAGAGTACAAAGAAGATCCACCAAATTTATCTTAAATGACTACACGGCTGACTACAAGTCCAGATTAAGATCCCTCCGTTTGCTTCCAATTATGCTAGGGTTGGATCTTCATGATCTAATCTTCCTGGTCAAGTGCCTTAAGGATTCAAATGACATCATGGGCATACGCCAACATGTCTCATTTAAAAGTTCATCTACACGTGCAGGCTCTACTGGGCTAGTGCTCTCTATCAATTACACTCGTACTTCATCTGTGAGACATTTTTACTCCAATCGGATAGTTCGCATTTGGAACACTGTTCATCCTTCTATCAACTTATCAGAATCTACACCTACCAACAAGTTCAAATTGATTCAGCTATTGTGGTCCCACTTTGACCAGCATTTCGACCCTTCAAATGTATGCTCATACCACCTAGCATGTCCTTGTGCAAACTGCCACTCCTCATGCCGTTCTTTATAGACTCATACTCATTGCAACCATCTTGATCTATTTTTTGTGTTGTGTCACTCGTTCCCTGTTTGTGTCGTCAGTAGTCACCTGACCCTTACTTTGTTACTTAAAGCTACGTTGTTACAAAACTTATAATCATACTTGTATGCATACTAGTTAAAGTTCACACATTTCTTTTTTGCAGTTATGGCTAATATGTATCATTGTGTCTTTTCCAGCTACTCCTTTATTGCCGAGCGCCTTAGCGCGAGGCAACTAATCGTGCAGCGTAGTCACATCGCGTCTGTATATATATATGTATATATATATGTATATATATATATCCGTCACACTTTAATTGCGAGGGGCAGGGGGCGGTTGCATCGCTGCGGTTTCTGTGGTCCCGATAGCCACGTGCTCGTGCACGTACTGCGCGTGCGAAATGCAAAGAAGGGAGTCTATACAGGGAAAAGAGACACTGCCTCAGAAGAGAGTAAGGCAAAGGAGAGAGAGTCTGACAGATTGACGAAGAAGCGATGTATACAAGGAGAGTTTAGCGGAGACAAGTAAGACAAACGTTTAGTCTAGGCCATGGTACGTACATATAGAGTGTTGACAGTGTCGAAGGGTGTAGAACCTCGCTAACGTCTTCGTATTCTTCCTGGCAACGCTTAGCCATCTTCAACCTCAATCAGCAACTTCGCACAACTTCGAACAACTAAACTTCGCACGCTGAACTGACTTTCGCACCTTCGTTTTTCTTCCACAGGAAACCACGCCTACTATACTATTACAGATTGTGAGCGTGCGCGCGAGGCACAGACACTGCGCATGCGTATTCCTAGTTGTAGGTGTAGTCTGTCAGCTTTTGGCTGTAAAGCTCTAATAATAATAATAATAATAATAATAATAGCCGGCTACAGTAAAAGCCTTCGTTAACACGGTTAGCCTCCCATCGTAATTCAACTGTTTTGTACTGTGCAGCTCTCAACTCATGGGCTAGTGCCTCACTGCCACACGCCAAGCATCAAAACGGCTTCATCCAATGTCTGACGTTTACTTCTTGGACAATAATTATTATCACCAGTGTAAACATTCGCATGTGATTGCATAACTGATTGAATTCAGGCATGGTACTGTTGCCAGACCCTTTCATTTTCAGATTGGGGTCTGGGAACGAGACTTAGGTGGTCACTCCCATTGGATGTAGGTGTGTGGTGACAAGTGCACTAAACCACTAGGCTTCAGACCGTGACTTGTAATACTACTATGAATCCATTTGCATTGCACGACGTGTCCGAGGCTTGTAAGCCACGGTTTTGGCTGAATGAATGGGCAGTCTCGCAAGCCAGACTCCCACACGCTTTCATACGGGGACCCGCGTGATAGTGAGTCTAGTGGCTTCGCGAGACTGTGTTTTAATTCGAGTACCTGATGGAGTGAAGAGGAGTAGTAGGATCGCTACTTCGGTAAACCTCTTTCCTGCGTCTCTAGGACCACTGCATGCTTGATTCAGTCACGTGCACAATGAAGAGCACCAAACTAGTCCTGCGGCCGCGATATCGAACCCATGCGAAGCTCAACAACCACAATACACGACTATAATTATGCCGGTGTCGACATGTGGGAGTGAATAATGTCCCCCCCCCCCCCCCCCCCCCCCCCCCCCCGCGTGATAGTGAGTCTAGTGGCTTCGCGAGACTGTGTTTTAATTTGAGTACCTGATGGAGTGAAGAGGAGTAGTAGGATCGCTACTTCGGTAAACCTCTTTCCTGCGTCTCTAGGACCACTGCATGCTTGATTCAGTCACGTGCACAATGAAGAGCACCAAACTAGTCCTGCGGCCGCGATATCGAACCCATGCGAAGCTCAACAACCACAATACACGACTATAATTATGCCGGTGTCGACATGTCGGAGTGAATAATGTCCCCCCCCCCCCCCCCCCCCCCCCCCCCCGGGACATTATTCACTAGTGCGGGGGGACATTATTCACCACTACTACCGAAGTACAGTCGAATCGCCAACGTACAAACTTCCGGGAATTTAATTACAGCGCACGGCCACTTCCTGTCCGAAAATGGCGTTTTCTACATCGTGCTGTTCAAGCGATGTTATTTCTCTCCTCGAAGATGGCGAAGGGTCGGGCTACACTGTTTCGAGGTAAGTAGGAGTATGGTTGTAGTAATAGCTACCTAATCTTGGTCGAAGACGGCGAGCATAAAGAGAATTAGCGATTTAGTGTGCTGATGTTGACCTTTTTTGTAAGGTCAAAAGTGGTGTTCAAGGGTGTATCTTCTTCCTGGGGGCTGGAACACGGCTGTTAGGGCTAATAGCAGTTAGCTATGGGTATACTGAACTAGCAGAGCAAGTTTTAAGTTTGTGGATGAAGGTTACTAGAAATGGCACCAGCTTTTATAACCCTGATCCAGATCATCTCTCAATACAGTATGATTAAGCATGCACATGTGGATACACATAATAACATAAAGCTGCTATATTTGTAATTCATAGTCACTATTATCACCAGATTCATGCTCTATGACCTCCTCTAGCTCTTCACCATCTCTCATCCAGTCTCAATATCAGCGTCTTCTGCTGGTCCGGTGCTCCTGCTGTATTATAATATTGTCTACTTCGAGATCTGTCACTCTCACATGGAAGGTGAGCCCCAACGGTACAGATAATGCTGTGGCATCCAGGTGCTCAGTGTCTGTTTATAACCATCTGTCACTCTCACATGGAACGGTACGAATAATGCTGTGGCATCCAGGTGCTCAGTGTCTGTTTATAGCCACAACTAATGGCTGCACATATCCTGTCTTGCACCTGCAACCATTTAGCCACATGTAGCCACTTAGAACCAATTGTGCCTATCAGGCTATGCTTTCTACATGTATGTTCACTGGTACCTCCCATACCACTGACAATCAGCCTTCTTCTCAATCCATCCATATGTACTGTGGATTCATATGGTAACAAACAAACCCTCTCTATGGTGTCAAAACACAGTGTTTTGTAATGATCAGTATACACATCCCAATTGGGAATGATATGCCCTATAGTATCCCTGGCTCTGCTATAACCCTCTTATTGAGCATCTCCTAGAGCCTGTGTGCTACGGTTTTACTGTACACTGGATGGTCGCGCAACTCTTAATATTGCATTTGGTGCTAGCCTTGATTGGCTTTGGTATCCTATTGTGGGTTCGATAACATTTCTCCCAAGCTGTTTTGCACATAGTGTCCTAATGCATTCAGTGTTGGTCAGTGTGTACCCTTCCCTCTGTTATTCTTCCACTGGTATAGGATGAGTGTACCTTGGATTACTCTTCTTGCAGAACAGTGAGCAGGAGCTACACTGGCCAGGTTGAACTTTGGACGCTGTTAGCTGAACCAGAATAGTATCTGCCGGTGACTCTGTTTGCTATCACTTTATGCTTTCATCTCGAAGTGTGAAGTGCTCTGTACCATCTGCTGACTCAAGAACAGACTTCAGAGCCTCTATGTAGAGTTCTCTGTCATATGTTAATGCCGGTGACTATACATTTTCTCATTCCCACATGCATTATTTTATGTGGACTGTTTATACCATTTGCATTGCTGGAACACGGAAACTGATGTAAACCCTAACTATAGCATTCATACTTCTTGAACAAAATACCTGCAATAGCTGTCCAGGAGTTGGTTACTGCAAACGGCACCAATTTTTGTGAAGATGGTGCTCATTTTCACTCAATTCCAGTTGTCAGGTCATATCTCTCGTTCTGAGTAAGCTACAAACTTTGCACATGCATTGGTGCGTAGACCTGCTGTAGCTGAGCTTGCATACCAAAAAGTATTATAATCACTACACCACATCCGAAGATATAACCTTTCTTGTGTGATCACTTCATTACTTCAGATTTAGTTATACCGTATACTTCCGGAAATGTTCCGCGTTACGCATACGTGCCGTTGTAAATAAATTTGTACAGGCGTGAATGGATTTCCGGTACGTTGGCGATTGGACTGAGTAGCGATCCTGCTACTCCTCTTGACTACAGCGCTACATCGATCGATCACCTTCGCAGATCGGCAATCACCTTGCTTGGTGGCGCATACGCAAGGGGGGACATTATTCACTAGTGGCACTAGTGAATAATGTCCCCCCTTGCGTATGCGCCACCAAGCAAGGTGATTGCCGATCTGCGAAGGTGATCGATCGATGTAGCGCTGCGCTGTACTGGTGATCATTGACCATAATAATATTATCCATGTTTATATCATGGACCCCAAGTACGACGAGATTTACGAGTTGCTCACCTTCCATCGCTACAAGTGATAAGTGTATCTAGCAACTCTGTTGAGCATTGAACAGCTTTATGACAAGTTGGCAACCCTATAGCTAGTCTTAAAAGGCTTGGAGACAGAAGACAATTCACCAGTGAATTTTGTCCTGGGGGGGACATTAATCGCTGGTGAATAATGTCCTAATTAAGGGGAGACACTATTCATTGAGGGGGACATTATTCACTGGTGAATAATGTCCTAGAGGGACATTATTCACTAGTAAATAATGTCCGGGGGGGACATTATTCACTGGTGAATAATGTCCTAGGGGGACATTATTCACTAGTAAATAATGTCCGGGGGGGGGGGGGGGGGGGGGGGACATTATTCACCAGTGAATAATGTCCGGGGGGACATTTTGTGGGGGGACACTCTACACTATGACACCGGAAGCACTGTGGTTTGCACTATCAGTTCTTAGACTGTGTTCTGCTGTACTACTATATAACCCGCAATTAAAGGTCACTAGCATACTTTCACTGTTAGCTAGCTATCCATTCTTTTTGCCTTACTCAACTATTCTCACTATAGTTGGCTGAGAGTCATGAGATACCACTTGAATAATGCAGCTTGTGGGTCTGGTCCCAGACTGATGTGTAGAATGTGTCGATCGTGCAGTCATGCAGCAGTCAGGGACGAGACCACCTACAAGTGTATGTACAACCACACAGTCTAGAGTTCTTTTACACACCCAATTATTATGACATTGTGCTAGCATAAATCACAGCTGTACAGGTATGAGGTAGCTACTAGCTACGGAAGGAAATAACATTAATTTGACTCGTATAGCCTCGTTCACAGCTGCCCATTTTAATTAGTCCTCACTTAACCTGCAAGCAACAGAAATTAAAGTTCAGAGGGACTAGGGAACGAGGATAAAATTTGAGCAGTTGGCCTCAGGCCTTGAATCAGAAGTGGTTAATGTGTGGGTACGCAGGCATGGGGCATGCCGATACTGTAGAAGCACCATTATAGTTGAACAGTTACATAAGTCATGTGAAAACATGCAGGTCAGAAATACAAATATACTACACATTATGTCTGCGCTACGGCGAGCTACTATCTAACAGATACTCCAAGCAAGCAATCACAGAGTCCGTGTTCTTGCCTTCAATGATATCCCCAGCAGTACATAACTGCAGAGAAATAATACAGGATAGGATGACACTCCAACATGTTATAGTGTCTTCACTCAATGAATCTTGAGGACAACACTGCCCCACTTTGATTTCTTGGAATTATGCTTAGTGCCTCTAGAATCTAGATAAGGCTTGTCTTCTTCGGAAGGTCCCAGGTTTGAATCCCAACTGGACTGTGAATTTGACTGGGAATTTATTTTTCTCACTCTCCGGCCGGTATATCAATTAGCCTTCTACCAACCAATGACATAATTATTATTGGGGCGAGCCTGAGCGAGCCCCACACTAGCGTGACTTCATTGCACTGTGTGTGTGTGTATGTTTGTTTGTTGGTTTGTTGGATCTTGCACCATGAACACTCTTCCTCCTCGGTGGTGGCCAGTGATGTTGCTGCTAGACTGCTTCAGCTACAATGTAGCTATAAACGATAGCCTGACTCACAGTTGCTGCGATGTGCCGAGTGCATGTTTCAACTATGCCCATTGCCCAGTCACATTCTGATGGCAATCATGTGAATGCAACTGCTCCTTGCATGTCCTGCACGTGCATGCACTTCGCTCAGGCTTGCCCTCCAATGTCCTGCATCCCACTAGTAATGTTATGCATCATGAGGCATGGGTCATGCAGGTACGATAGTAATGTTATGCGTCATGAGGCATGGGTCATGCATAATTTTGTACTAGACAACTAGGTACGATAAAGACTTGTTCTCTCCTACTTTACCTTGTGTTCTGGTACTTCAAGTTTCTTGCAAGCTGCAATGAACTCAGCAACATTGTGTATCCGCTTCTCAGCTGATGTCTAGAAAATTGATTAACAAATCACGATTATTGACTGCACACTTGTATTGCTAACATCATTATACCATTGATATGGATTAATTGAGGCAATCCTTAGGGATGATAGCATAAACAGTTCAGTGCACAATTCCACCCTTCCATGTATTGTGGTCTGGTTGTGCATTGCACAACAGAATTGACAAGCTAGGGTGTGACTGCACAAGGGCATGGCAAGGATAGCAGTCCAGACAATCCGTCCCTGTATTGTGGGATGAACCTGCTTCAGACCAACTTTACCTTGTTTCCCTACTTTTTTGCTGTTCTGCTGTCTCCATACCTTTTTAAAAGTATTTTAGTCTTTGTGAATATAATCTGACGAGGCTTTGCGGAACAGTTCTCTTTTCGTCTACAACAGACTAAATATAGGTTAAACGATGAAACCGAGGGGTCTACGGGATTTAGAGCCCCGCAGAAACTATATAGACACCCGCGCGTGAAGCACAAGGGTGTTTATAGGTTTCCAAGGGGATCTAAATCCTGTAGTCCCCGAGGGTTTCATCGTTTAACCCTTTAACCACCGAATTCTTCCCACCAAGACAACACATTTTCATGCATTCAGCGCACACCACTTTCGTAGGTACTCCTCTCCCACAGCATTCGCTCCTCAGCGGCCAAACTTGGTGGGGCCCGCACACATGGAGAGACCCCTCTGGCAATACCGTTAATGATATTCATGACCCCCCACAAGGCCAGCAATCGGAGGTCAAAGGTGGATGTCAGCCGGATTTTCGCCCAGCATTTCCCTAAACTTGGGCCAGATCTGACTGATGGCACACCTTACACCACCAATTTGCAGGTTTTCTTGAGGCCCTGGGTGGGGTCTATGAATATCATTAGAATCAAAAATTCTCGGGTCAATGAATCTCATTAAAATCAAAAAACGCCCACGACAGGCCGAAGGGGGGGCTGCCGCCCCCCCTTCGAAACCCCCCCCGCTTGTACGTTTAGTGGGGGAGGCGCGCCGAAATCTGACCAAATTTTTGACTTCGTGCCTTAAAGTCGTCCCTAGGCCCTCTGAAGACTTTTTGGTCTCTTTTTGGACTGGCGAGAAGCCCTACAAGTGCATAGGGTCTAAATGATGCCTATAGACGTCAATGGGGCTTAAAGGGTTAATGAGATTCATAGTTGGTGAGAATGGGCCCTCAAAACGGCCTAGACTTGCACTGTGTGCCAGTTTGGGAAGGTTTGCCGATTTTTAATGAGATTCATTGATCCTCCATGCACATATTAAGGTATAAGTACTAGCCAATCAAATAGCCGTCTGTATTAGCAACCGAAACAGTTAGCAACCGTTCAGTCAGAAAGACTTCGTGCAGAGATGTCGAGTTTTATAGCAGCTGCTCTCGCCATCCACTATAGTGCTAACCGACAACTTGATTACTTGTGCCTCGTGTTTGGGACTGTGACTCCGAAGCGCAACCAGACTCCAGTGGCGGATCTAGGGGGGGGGGGGGGGGGGGTACCGGGGGCCGGTGCCCCCCCCCTTTTGTTTCTTCATCACTTTATTTTCCTCCTTACTAACTTGCTGCCGCTACGTTGCAACTCCTGGCCTGGCCTCCTCAGCTCGCAATATCGTGCGTTGCCTGAAACCGAACGGCTTGGGAACGAGACCACGATCTAGTATACCCCTCCGTGTACGTACGTATTACGTTCGTGAGCGAAATTTGAGCAAGGCAGAAGCTCATGGCGGCCCTGGGACCTGCAATCCTCGTACATCTGGAACTTGCAGTGCAAAGCGCGAAGGTGCCACGAGAGCCCATCCTAAGAAGTGAAAAATGAAGGCGAAAATAATTTTCCGCGCTTCGCGCGGACTGATTGGCACTACGCACCTCTATGCGCAGCCTCCGGCAGCGTTTAATATATGGTGCCCCCCCCTTTCATAAATCCTGTATCCACCCCTGGACTCTGGGATCGCACCAAATTCGCCCCGCCCCATGACACTTACGAAGGTGAGACGTATGATGACCAAGTCCGAAGTCCAGCTCCAGGCTACTGTACTCGTCTGGGTACAGCACTCACGCGCAAAGACGGTCGCGCGCAAGACCGAATCATGAACTGTACATTGAGCTCATGAGGTAGCTATCTAGTCTATATCTAGTCTACTGTCTAGCTAGCTAGCTATGATGCTAAATGTATGACGCTGTAACTACATGAAATTTACAGGTGTATAAGTAAAATTTACAGGTGTATAAGTGAAATAACCCCCCTTCAATTGGCCAATCATATCGCAGTATTTCATTGAAGTATAGTATAACGTGGTATAGGTCCTAGCAGGTGTTCAGAGGTAAACATTAGTTGCTGTACCTTTGTTATGTAGCCATACATTCCTTAAAACATATTAAAGAAGATAAGCAAGCAACTAAACGTTGTGGCCTAGATGCAGTGTTAATATTAGTACATACCTCCTCATGATTAATCATCCCTGGATGTAGTTTGTTCATTAGCCGGCACAACAAAATGTCATCTCTTATCAGCTCTGCTGCTGTGATTCCAGACACAGCCACACCAAGTACAGACTCCATTCTCTGCAGGGAATTATGATGATCAGTACAGACATAATTATAGAAAGCCTTTCCTCCAGTTATGATGATTCTTACATTTCTCAGCTCTTCGTTTCTGCGTAACAGCAGCTCAGTGTGGAACTCTTTCCTCCTGACCGTAGCACCAACACCATCTCTCCGTACCTTGGGGAGGTGAGGCTGACTATATACACAAGCCCCTCCAGGGTGCACAGCTCCTAGTGTAAGAGTTTTACACCACAATCGTCATGCATAATTATTATAGCTCTGCTTCAGTAATGTGTGAACATAATACCCTCCACATTACACAGTTCAAATGAACGTCCATACTGTACGCATCTGATGCCAACATTCATTTGCAGCACAAAATTTAATTGGAAGGCTAGCTTCCTCTGAAAACCAGAAGGCTGCTTCGAAGAATCAGGAAGCATCTACTGGAGGTGTGTTGCAAACTGCTCTGCACTGTATGAAGTATACCAATTATAAACTGATACTCAAATATTGGTGCTGGTACCAATGTTCAACCGATGATTGGTACATCACTAGTGAGCACACAGAGCAATGAGGGTGCTGTTTCAACCTGACACAGCATTGACACACATGTAGTGGACTAGCCTCGTTCCCAGGTGCCTGGGAACGAGGCTAGTATTAGTAGTGGACAGCATGTGTGTACCCGTGTTGTATTTCGGGACATTCGATTAACATGCGATTGTATGTTGTTTCAACACAGTCGTTCTTGGAGTGAATTAATGGCTTTGTATGCACATACGTTTCCGAAGCTTTGCTTGTACACGTTTCCGAAGCTTTGCTTATGGATCTTCCAGAGCTTCGTTCAGGTCTTCTGGAGCTTTGTTTGCAGTGCAGTGATGGAAGTACCGGTAGTTCCGCAAATGCATACATGTCATTTTTAAAGACACTGTAAGCTGATTCTTTGTTTACCACTAAAGCTAGTCAACAATTTCAGCACAAAAGTACATATGATTGTTACTAAGCCCAGTCCCCAGTCTGCCAACCAACCCTGCATGCCATGGAGCTTTGCTACTCAATCAGTGTTGCTGACCTTCCACTGATTCTCTGTAGTCTGTGAGTACTGCTTCAGCAGCAGTGGTCTCTACTGCATCAGTAGTGGGCTCATCTGAAGTGGGGTCACTCCTGGTCTTCACTGTATTAGGAGAAAAGCATGTATTAGTAACACAATTGCATCAGTGATGTGTGAACATATATCCTCCACATTACGTAGTTCAAAATAAACTTCTGTATTGTACACATCTTTAAAATTGATGCTGACATTATTAACGCTTTTTGAAATGTGTTTGCAGCACAGAATTTAATCGGAAGGCTTCTTCTGAAAACCAGAAGGCTGCTTAGAAGAATCAGGAAGCATCTTCTGAAGAAACTAGTTGCAAACAGCACTGGCTTTGTATGTACATAAGATTCTGAAGGTTGCTTGTACACGTTTCCGAAGCTTTGCTTATGGATCTTCCAGAGCTTCATTTAGGTCTTCTGGAGCTTTGTTTGCAGTGCAGTGAAGTCTTAAAGACACTGTAAGATGATTCCTTGTTCACCACTAAAGCTAGTCAACTTTCTCTGCAATTTCAGCACAAAAGAATATCATCACCTACAGCAGCAGCAAAACGCGAATCTGCCATCATTCAGCTCAAGATTCAAAATCACAACAGCTCTGTGAATAACTCGGAATCACTCAGCAAAAACAAACCTGGGATCTGATTGGTTGAAGGTCACATGTCTTGATTCAGCAAAAAACAAACCTTCGATCTGATTGGCTGAAGGTCACATGACCTGCACTAAAACATTGTAAGTGTGTTATAATATTTATTTGGTTACTAAGCCCAGTCCCCAGCCTATCAATCGACCATGCCATTGTGCTTTGCTACTCAATCTGTGTTGCTGACCTTCCACTGATTCTCTGTAGTCTGTGAGTACTGCTTCAGCAGCAGTGGTCTCTACTGCATCATTAGTGTCCCCATCTGAGGTGGGGTCACTCTTGGTCTTCACTGCATTAGGAGAAAAGCATGTTTTGGTACCACAATAGCGAACATAATATTATGTCCTCCACGTTACGTAGTTTAAACAAACAAATTGTATGCATCTTTAAAATTGAGGCTGACATTCATAACGCTACGTATTTGAAATGGGTTTGCAGCACAGAGTTTAATCGGAAGGCTGCTTCCAAGATTCAGGTAGCATCTTCTGAAGAAACGCAAGGCTTGTTGCGAAAAGCATTGGCTTCGTATGTACATACGTTTCTGAAGCTTTGCTTTTACATACGTTTGGAAGCTTGGATCTTTCAGAGCTTCATCTGGAGCATTATTTGCATGGCAGTGATGGAAGTAGTTCAGCAAACGCATGCACGTCACTTTTAAAGTCACTGTAAGCTGATTCCTTCACCATTTGGTCAACCAACCCTGCCATGGAGCTTTGCTACTCAATCTGTGTTGCTGACCTTCCACTGTTTCTCTGTTGTCTGTGAGTACTGCTTCAGCAGCAGTGGTCTCTACTGCATCACCAGTGTGCCTAGCCTCGTTCCCAGGCCCGAGCACATCTGAGGTGGGGTCACTCTTGGTCTTCACTGCATTAGAGGAAAAGCATGCTCTGGTACGTACATGTACCACGATAGCTTCAGTAATATGTTCATCCACATTAGCTGAAATGAACAAGTGTTTTCATACCTACGTACATACGTAACTTCAGTGTAAGTGGTTCCTCCTGATTAACTTCAACACAGAGATTTACTTGGTCACCACTAGAGCCAACTAACTTCACCATTATAATTACAATACACAAAGCAAATAATTCAGTAATTTTAACATCTTGGTTAAAATAACTGTTTATTAAGACAGTCCCCAGCCAGTCAACCAAGCAACCTAATTACTAATTAGCCATAATGAGCTATGATACTTGATTGGCACATGTTGGTAACCTTCCATTGATTCTTTGTAGTCTGTGACCAGTGGTCTCATGCAAATGTCATTGACATACTTGCATTACATTAATTTTATGTCCTGTCAGGCATGATTTTCAAAACAACAGATCAAGTTTTAATCCAATGCACTAGGTGCATCTGACCTTCCACTGATTCTTTGTAGTCTGTGAGGAGAGCAGTGGTCTCTACTGTATAACTAGTAGGGTCATCTGAGGTGGGATCACTCTCGGTCATCACTGTATTTGGGGAAGATCAGATAGAAGAATGCTATAAATGAACTGAGTTCGAGTGGTCTACGCATATTTAGATCCCGAGTGAGCGCAGCGTGCGAGGGATCTAATCGTGTAGACCACGTGCACGAGAGGGAGGTTAATACAATGATTTAGACCATGCCACTTCCTGTCAATTTAGCATCAGTTAAGGTTACAGGATACTCATGCGCGTGCTGAGCAAAATGTATTGGAAATGTATACTTAATTTTTCTAACCAAAAATCTCTAGTACGAAGAGCGTGAGCAACTTGATTCTGGCAGTGGAGGTGCGCTGTCGCAAGGTGCAGGGCATGACGGAAGCTTTTATGGATACACTGTATAGCCGTGCAAAAACGAGCAGTTCAGTTCACCAAAAAGCGGTATTTACTGCTTTTCTCGAGCGAGACAGCAGATAACTTTGCCAACGACTATGCTATCAAAAAAGCTTCCGTCATGCCCTTTATAGACTATTTTATCACCGTTGACCAGGTCCAATTCGAATTCCACAATTTTACTTTTTGGTTAGAAAATTCAGCATGCACTTTCAATACACTTCGTGCGGTGCACGCACCAGTATCCCATAACCTTAATACTTTTACAGTTAATTACCCCGCGCGCGCATGCGCGAAGCGGGGTTAAGCAATCGGTTTTGTCCGTCTGTCTGTCAGTCGTCTGTCAGTCGTCTGTCGCCCGCAAAAAATTGAAATATCGCCACATAGACCCTCAAAAAACATCCAAATGGAGTCAAACAATAGCAAATAGCAAAAAACTGCTCTATGTGTACCTGACTGAAGTCAAGGCGCTCCGTTTCGCTGTATTGCGGCTATTTCCTACTTTTCATAACTATTCATAACATTGGCTCCACCTCTCGTGACCTCAGAGTCCCATCAAGAACAAGACACGCAGTGCATTTGGAAACTTCATGCTTCGAGATGACCGCTAGGAAACAGTGTTTTCTCACGATCTATGTACTTCACAGACATCGTGGCTATTGTTTCGGCTGTTTTTCCAGCTATTTCCTATTATTCGTAACATTTGGCCCCACCTAGTACCTCTCCAGCTTCACAATATATATATATACGGTAAGCGGTCACTCCCACACCTTGGATATGGCCATACACGAAAACAGTAGCCGCCTCGGCAGAGATGTCACGTCGATTGTAGCTGCACTGCATGCATCCTGGCATGTAGCTAGACGTTCAGCGCGGGGTATGTGTTCTATGAACACCTCTAGTTAATCATGTCTTTCCCAGTGACGTCAGAAAAGCTCTACATACCAGATTGCCAGCTGGAAACCACCACATTTTGTGAAGCGTGGTTTGAATCACAGAGTCGGTAGACTGTATGTAGGGATACGACGTACACGCAATATATGCTAATACAAAAAAATCTCTCCAAATCTCAGAAACGGTACACTTATAAGCCTTTATAACAACATACCAGTCATCTTTGAGTGTTTTCATGGCCAACAAGACTCCCAGCGTCGCGAAAAACCGTCGCTAAAGTACCACACCAGGTACTCGCAAACCGGGCAAATTGTTTTTCTTTCTTCTTCTTTCTTCTTTCTTTCTTCAGACTGGCTAGCTCAACGTTGCCTCAATTGCTCATGATGGTTTTTGCACGAAACAGCAGCATTTTACACCGAGCAGTGCACCAGCCCATCGCTTTTTCGCTACCTCCAAGTCTTCACCAGGCGGCTGCAGCTGCCCACTCAATAACTATGGCTTCGTTTGTTTGCATTGGATTAAAACTTGAGTGCAACGTCATTGCCATGCTTGTATCACTTTACATAATTTTATGTCCTGTCGGGCATGAATTACACTAGGTGCATCTGACCTTCCACTGATCCTTTGTAGTCTGTGAGCAGAGCAGTGGTCTCTACTGTATAACTAGTAGGGTCATCTGAGGTGGAATCACTCTCGGTCATCACTGTATTTGGGGAAGATGAGATAGAAGAATGCTATAGATCATTATCCTTCGTAACTTTAGTGCATGCGAAAAGGTTTCTCCAATGAGACTCTTAGCCTTATGAGAGTCGATAAAGTGACCCATGCAAATGCTACTGTCACATTAAGTTAAAACCCTTTAAGTCTCAATGATGGCTATAGACGTCATTTAGCCCACATGCACTTGAAGGGCTTCTCAACAGATCAGAAAGAGCCCTTAACAGGCTTCAGAGGGCTTAGGGACAGTTTTTGGGTCAAACTCAACAATTTTGGTGAGTTTTCAGTGTGTACTCCCCACTACAACATAAAGCCTGGGGGGATTGCAAAGGTGGGGGGTGCTATACAGGTGCACAGCCCTCATGGCGTTTTGGATCTTACTGAGTTTCATAGACCCCATCAAGGCCACAGACAGGTTTTCAAGAAAACATGCACATTAATGGTGTACGATTGCCACCATTCAGATCCAGGTCCATGTTTAGGGGCAGGAATCAGGCTGACCGACCTCCAATTGCTGGGTTTGTGGGTGGTCATGAATATCATTAACAGTATTGCAACAAGGGGTTCTCCATGTGTGCTAGTCTCACTAACTTAATATTTGCATGTATTCATTCCAGCACATTATGCATGACTATCATAACGCTTTCATAATGACCGAGTCTCATTCCAGTATGTACTGCAAGATGCAGATCATAATACAATACAGAAAGACATATACGTACCTTCCTCTTCCGCTTGCCTCGCTGCACTTAATTTTCCCTCCGAAATCATCAAAGCACCAACATCATCACCAGTTGTGTCATCATTAGGCTCAAACTGAGTATCGTAGGCAAAGCTAGCACCCGTCTTCTCTTTCATGATCATTTCCAGTGTAAATCCTCCACCACCTGAGCTGTTGGCTGGCTCATATGCAAAATCATTTTGAGAGAGAGGGAATGTGCTCTGAATATCATAGAATGCATGAATTGTGGTTTCTGAAGATGACAGTTGATGATTTGAAGTGGCCCATGCAAAACTCAATATTGCGGCAGTCATAACCATTGTTCAGAATGTTATGCATGAGACCCATCCCATTCCAACAGTGCATGATGCAGATTACAAGACTAATGCTAAACATGAGTATACCTTCCTCTTCCATTGGCCTCTCTGCATCTACTGTTGACTCCGAAATCATGACAGCAGCCATATCATCATTGTGTATGAGTTCACGCATGGGTTGATGCATGAGTTTCTTTGAGTTCGTGACTGGTTCAGATGAAAATTTTATATTGAAAGAGAAGGAATAATAAATCGCTTAATGGATATCATTCAGAACTTGAAGTTAGCCTTATTCCCAGGGCACTTCCAGCTAGTTTTAGCTGTTAGGAGCAGGGAAGACCTGGTACATAAGCACCAGTGAGCATGATGCGATCAAAAAGCAGCAAAAATATCACAACCAAATGGTGATAGTTTGCATCTTGCCTGAGCGCTTTTTTTTCTCTCTACGCACATTCGGCTGTGGCACAGCTTAATCGTAAACCGGAAGGCTTCTTCCGAAGTGCACTGGCTTTGTACGTACCTAAGTTTGGTGCAGCCTCACTTGCAGATTTTGCAGAGCTTTGTTTGCATTCGTAGCATAAATCTGGCTACATGATGGAAGTGGTTCTGCAAACGTACAGCGTTTTTGAATTAAGGTAGCATTATACCTTTACCGTTAGGGTACCTTTAACCGTCGGGGCCCCGACGGTTAAAGGTACCCTAACGGTAAAGGTATAATGCTACCTTAAAGGGTGCAGATACACACGGCAATTCTAACATCAGTTCAATCAGCATAATAGTGGTAGCAAAATCATCAGTAGTAAAGATGCTTGTACATACCTTCATTGGCCTTTTTTCCACCTGACATCTTAGCACTTTCCTATAGTTTGTATACAGAAGACCACTGATAAATTTATTATGATATACAACCTGCAGAGCGGTGAACAGCAGCAGTATGACAACACTACAACTACAAAAAATGTCAAGCAAGTTAGCTAAAGCGTTTGAAGACATACTCGAGGACCGTGATCATACTGGGACATTTCTGTAACTGATAGAAGTCGAAGGGGTTCTTTTGCCATTATTTCAGCTACTTCTTATTATCAGTTCCCTATCTCCACTGCTTTCCAAACCAGTCGGTAGAGTCGGTAGACTCTATATGTAGGGATACGACGTACACGCAATAGCTACATGCCAATACAAAAAATCTCTCGAAATCTCAAAAACGGCAAACTTGTAAGCCTACATAACAACATACCAGTCATCTTCGAGTGTTTTCATATCCAACAAGACTCCCAGCGTCGCGAAAAACCGTCGCAAAAGTACCAAACCAGGCACTCGCTAAACAGGCAATTGTTTATCTTTCTTCTTCTTTCATCTGATCAGACACCTTAGCTCAATGTTGCCTCGATCTCTCACGATGATTAATTTTCGCACGAACAGCAGCAATTCCAACTGAGCAGTGCAATGAGCCATCGCTTTTTCACAACCTCCAAGTCTTCACCAGGCAGCTGCAGCTGCCCACTCAATAACTATGGCTTCGTTTGTCACGCCATTTTCACGTTTGTACGCATGCGCTCCACTTAGCAATGATACGTAATTTTTACTCCAGATCGCTGAATTAGAAGTGCCTGGTGCCGTTGTGTCATACAGGGGTATATTCTCTACTTACTACTATCTGGTACAGGAAAGACGGGGTAACTTGGAACGGAGGGGGGGGGGGGGGGGGGGGGGTAACTTGGAACAATTTCTAGCACTAAGAGGAAGATGAGGTTCAAGCTCAGACCTGGTACATATAAACTACTATGCCTGCTTAACACTTGCACCAAGTCTTGAAGTCTAAAGTCCTATCACATGGGAGCCAGTTTGCTTTGAGTCTTCTATTTCACTGAATTTCAATTTTTCTGAAAGTTGAAACTTACCAGCAAGAGTCAGCAGGATCAGATCGGTGCAAAGTGACTTAACTGCCCATCTGAAAACTAGCACTAGGGCTGAAGTTCAACTAGTGCTAGTTTTCAGATGAGCCTGAACTGGTGCAAAGCAACAGGATTTTTGCTACACTCCTATTTTGCAATTTGTAACTAGCTACTGTTCCAAGTTACCCCACCCACTAATTTTGATGTGCCTTGATGTTTTGGCTACATTGCAAAGGAACAACAAATTTGCAGTGTAGTTGGAGGAAAGACTGTGCTATCTTCTAAACTTGACCGCAAGTCTCTATCTGCTTCCAATCAAAAATTAGAGCTGATTTCTTGAAAATTGTTCCAAGTTACCCCACTTACCTTGTAGCTAATATTATGGTCTTCAGACAGTGATTGCTGGCTTAGTAGCTATCCATCCACAAAAGGGTTGAATTGGGTCTGATTCTTCAGCCAATGAAAGTGAATACCGGAGTCCATATACCAGGCACCTACTACCTGTGAGGACACTGACTTCTGCTCTGGGAAGGCAAATTTCAGCTCAAACATGCACCTGCCGCTAAATAATAATATAAACAAGTAATCAGGATGTAGGGATACCAGAACGGCAAAAAGTAAGAAAACAAGGTAGGGATGATCGCACAAAACAGTGAAGCATGCAACCCCCCTATACAGATCTTTCTTCATTATACACGTATATGCAAAAAGATCTCTGTGGGGGGGGGGGGGGGGGGGGGGGGGTTGTATACTTCACTGTTTTGTGCGATCATCCCTACCTTGTTTCCGCTGTTCTGGTATCCCTACATCCTGTTACATTTTGTTGATTACTTGCAGTACCGGGGTAATATATATTCACGCAAGTTATAGTACAATAAACATTAAAGTTTACATTGACTCTCATACGTGCGTTCCAGCCTTGCTGTGTTTTGATGAATGATATTTCTTCTTGATCCGCCCCCATACCTATGTATATAATATTATAGATCAGACAGTGAAAGCTTACTACGAAACACATTAAAGCAAACATACCCTTTCACTCCTCAGCACATGCAAGAAGAATATAAACACTCCCTGCAAACAGAGAGCAACAGTATCATATTATGCTTTCCCTTGAGCTGAGCACAGCATTATGTATCACAGAGTATGTATTGTGAATGCATGTGCTCTATATAGTATGTAGCTACGTACGTACATAGTGATGAAGCTATAATATCACATGCTATGTATTGTGAATGCATGTGCTCCAGTATTATAGCTACGTAGGTATAATACTGGAGCACATGCCATGTCAAGCTATATTTTCAACTGATAGTCCACATCTGCAGTTCGTACCTGTAGTGAGTTGAAGACGGTAACAGACACAGCGACATCCTGAGTGTTTAGATTCACTACGAATATTCCCAGGACCCAGGTTAGCCCAAGCAGAGGAAAAAGGATGATTGTCGCTTTCAACAGACTACTAGAGGAGGAAGTCATATGAGTGTTAAGTTATGTGGGCAGATCAAAGGCACCATCTGTGGTTTACATTCTGAAGCCATTGCAGCAGTGCAACAGCTATGTTTTAAACTATAAAGCACTTTAGACCACTCTGCTGTGTGTCATGGTCTAAATAAACAGCCACTCATCCCATAAAACACTCAAGGCCATAGTCTAAGGACTTATGCATACAGGTAATCCTTCAAACAAACTTAAGTGCATCAGTGGAAATTCATCAGTTATACTACGACGCTAATAATATTATACTTACACAGCAAGTTTCACACGACTTCTATTCTCTTTGAGTTCTGACGAACGATTTCTGTGGTATCTGTACAGACTACATAGGACCAGTATCAGGAACACACAGCTGATCTAAAACAGAAAAAAATTTGGGGGGATAATCACTAACAAGATACGATTTCCATGATTGTATGAGTCATGGCTTACCACGAAAATAGCCAGTATGGGTGCTACAAACGTCCAGATGGCAGTTGTTCCATTTCCAGCAGACAACCAGCAGCTGCATTTGAAAAGGAAGAAGAGGAAACCGAAATGTCAGCATCACAATAGAATGTGATCAGTGTCACTTCCATTGATGAACAGTGTTAGAAGTGCTACTTGTGGTCAGTCAAATTTTTTTACCACTAGAGATTCAAGTCTCAAGATGATGATCAGATCGTGCAGCTATATCAGTAGGGCAAGTTACGTTGTCTTTCCTCTTGGTAGAGACTGTGACACTCCATACTTTCGGCTAGCACTTGCATCGGATTTGTCGGCGTACGAAGCCACAGGCTGTATGTCAGTGTGATCGATACTCACCCGTGTCGTGCTCTGTTCATCTGTGTTGACTCTCAGGGTCATGGCAAGACTCGGAGGTTTGCGAGTGTTGTTCAGCGCAGGGCTTTCACCAAACTGGTCAATGTAGCACGTCGAACGCAATCAGTTGACTTCCAGGGGCTCGTGTGCATTGGCGACTGCTTGGAGCTCTCACCACTTGGGCCTCTAAACAGCACCGAACTCACTGATCTCTCTCGCTGACTGGCTTGTATAAGCCACTTCTTTCGGACAGGTCGGCAGGCTGCCGAAAATGTGTTACAATTTAAAGTCCAAAATATTTGGGAAATCCCTTGCTTTTTTTTTTTTTTTTTTTTTTTTGTATATAATAATTTAGCCAAAGGCAGGGATACATAAATAGCATACAAGCTAATACTGGTATGTACCCAAAGTTATCTATAGTTATAAGCAAATAATATAATGGGAACATTAATTAGTGAGATAGTTAGTTAGGTTTCTCTTGAAAATGTCTGCATTAAGACTTTCCACCACATGCAAGGGTAGAGTATTCCATGTGCGAGGAGTGTCACAGAAAAAAGAGTGGAAGTACGAGTTGGTGTGAGCTCTTGGAACTATTAAAGTATGTCTGTGTGATCTTGTGAAGTGGCTGATGGTCCGAGTTTCGACTGGAAATGGTTCAGGGAGTGAGTAGCGGCCGTTTAGAATGTTGTATAGATAAGACAGCTTGAGAATAAGCCTTCTTTTTCTAAGACTGGGAACTCCATGTGCATTGAGTAGAGCATTGTAGTTACTGGACCATTGCTTAGTACACACTCTCATGGCGAATTTCTGGACAGCTTCTAGTGAATTGATTAGACCCTGCTGGTGAGGGTCCCATGCGGGTACTGCATACTCTAGGTCAGGCCGGATGCAAGACAGGTACAATTGCAGCATGGTGGACGGTGTGGCATGTTGATAGTATTTGCGATACAGTATTCCAATTTTTTGTCTTGCTTTTTTGCAGACTTCCATTACCTGTTTGGACCAGGTGAGATCAGATGTTATCCAGATCCCTAAATATTTATAAGCATCCACTCGTTCCAGTGGTGAACCATTTACTGTAAGAGCCACCGGTGTGAATGATTGACGTCTCTTTGAGATTAACATGGACCTGCATTTGTTGGCGTTGAAGTCCAATAAATTATCGTTAGTCCAGAAACAGAGTTTTGTAACATCATTTTGGAGGAGAGCAAAATCTTCTATATTCTGAATTAGACGATAGAGAAGAATGTCGTCGGCAAAGAGTGACAGGTTACCAGCTGTTAGCGCCACTTTTGTAATTCCATCAATATAGATAATGAAAAGAATTGGGCCGAGAACTGATCCCTGGGGCACTCCAGAACTTACTGGTAGTACTTCTGATGATGATCCATCCACACAGACATATTGCTTCCTGTTAGTTAGGTAGGTAGTAATCCATTTAAGGATGTAGGAGTTGACTTTAAGGTCTCTGAGTTTCCTTAGTAGCAGTCTGTGAGGGACAGAATCGAAAGCCTTACGGTAGTCAAAGAAAACGGCACAGATGTCAAAGCCAGCCTCAAGTGACCTGTGCCAATTGTCCAGGGCAGCTAGTAGGGCTCCAGTCGAAGATTTGCCTTTAGTGAACCCCCACTGTTGTTGGGAAAGGGGAGCATGAGAATTGAGGTGCTCAGTTAGAAGATTTACTATGTGCTTCTCGAGGAGTTTACTGAGAATAGACAATAAGGAAATGGGACGGTAGTTAGAGGGGTTTGAGTTGTCACCTGATTTGGGGATGGGGGAGACACGTGCAGTTTTCCACTCGCTTGGTAGTTCTCCAGAAGTAAGGGATACATTGAATAGCTTGGTGACAGCTGGAGTTATACTTAGAGCAGTTTTCTTGAGCATGATAGCAGAAATGTTGTCATGGCCATTTGCTATGGTAGTGTCGATAGAGGTCAGGAGTTCGTAGACTTGATCTTCACTACACAATATATTGTCAACAGATACACTCGGATCAGTTGAAGGTAGATCGGCCAATGTGAGAGGTGGCTGCTTGCCATTGAAATGACTTATGAAAGTGGAATTTAGCAAGTTTGCCTTCTCGACATTGTCTGTAGCTGTTGAGTTGTCAGTGGCCAATGTAGGGAATGAGGAGCTTGGGTTCAAGACTTTAATCATTTTCCAGAAGTCCTTTGGGTGCCTGGGATTTATTTCAGATAGGAATCTTTGTTTGTTGGCTCTCAGCTTGGTTACAACCTTGTTACGGAGTAGTTTGAACTTTTGAAGTGCATTAGGAACATTCTTTTGTGCTTTCTTGAAGTAAGAGTTTCTTTTACGAATGAGCTGGATAATTTCTTTAGTCAGCCATGGCAAGTTTTTACGATCTGGCAAGGTAGAGCTAGGTATGCATTCGTCCATTACTCTTAAAAATTCCTGTTTCCAGGATAACCAGCTAGACTCCATGTCAGTAGGGTCAATAATGCTGTCGAGATCTAGGTCCATAAGCAGGTCATTGGCTCTATCAAAGTCAGCGTGCTTATATTGCCACACTTTCCTGCGTGTAGAGTGGTTAAATGTTGTTCGCTGGTAGCTGTCTTTCATGTGTACTAGGAGGCCATGATGGTCTGAGTTGGCCAATTGTGGGATGACATGACATTGACAAAAACAACTCATATTGGAAACAAAGACAAGGTCGATGAGTGAGGGGTGAGAATATGATGTGTTGTGTGTGGGGGAGTTGACAACCTGGGAAAGAGCAAGACTATCCATAAGCTCTTGAACTTTGGAGAACAAGTGATGGTCTGTGTTTAAATAATTTACATTAAAATCTCCTACAAGAACGAAATTAGAAAAATAACCTGACTGGATAGAAAAAAGAGTATCAAAAAGTGAGTTAAAAATATGTAATTGAGATGACGGCGGCCTATAAAAAACACCCACACAACAATTAAAATGATGACGTGAATACAGAGAAACAACTATCAGCTCCAGACCCATGGGGCCATGCAGCAGAGTTTTAATTGATAAGCTGTTGTTGACAAACATCGCAACGCCACCCCCATGTCTGTTTCTGTCAAGCCTCACAATGGTATAATTGGGAATGAGTAACTCATTGTCTTGAACATCAGGACACAGCCATGTTTCAGTGAGACATACAACTGAAGGATGATATGCCGAACACAGAGCTCTGAGCTCGTCAATTTTCGGAAGTAAACTTCTACTGTTAAAGTACAAAATTGAAAAATGACTATGGTTACAAAAGTTATAATCAGGTAACTTGTGAGAAGTGCTACAAATTTGAGAGGAATGTTGTGAGCTCGTGCCCAGCATGTAATGGTAGGAGTGACTTATGGGGTCTCTAAAACTGAATTTAGAGACAATTTTCCCCATTTGCGTGAAGGGGTGCCGAATAATTAGCGATGCCAAACTTTTAAGAAGATATACGGTAGCTCATAACTCCTGTGCCGAACGTGTTAATACACTCAAACTTGAGACATCTTTTAAATAACTCACATAGTACATAAATTCTAGATGAAATTCAACAATGTTGACTAATTAGCATACAAGAAGGAAACGGTCCCTAAGTACAACTTGTCTCACACTCAAAAAAACGTTACTGATCTTCAGTATAATGCTGAATGAGATTCATTTGCTGTCGTGGGCATATTCCTCTAAGCTGCTACAACACATTACTTACTTACTGAAATGAAACTGGTGACAACAGTATTTAGAAGATGATCAACTATAATAAATCCATAATACTCAATCCTGGTGCTGCAACATATACAATTATCCATGGAATGCATACCCTGTATGCAATTTGTTGCAAGCTGGTGCCATGTCACTAGCACAGATCAACAAAAGGGTGGAACCAATAAACCACCAGGAACTAGTGAAAAACGACCTTGAGATACATAGCCATCCCGAATGATCACTTGTTTAACACACACTCACAAGCGTATAATGTCATTTCCATCTCTGTCTGTCAATATTTCACCGGCACCATTCCTTGAGTACACTACATACTCATCCAGAACAGTGGCCAGCCCAATGACAACAAAGAAAATTGGAGGAACTGTGAGAAGTGACACAGGAGATACAATTATACATGTAACACAAGATATTATACAAAAGCAATATGTTGAAGTCATTTCTCCTTTCCTTGTAGGAGAAATGACTTCAATATCACCAGAAATTGGCCTGACCAAGGCCCTACACATGTACACTGAGTACTGTCTTCTACAGAACACAATCAGCCAACTTCAAGGAGTAATAATATTTACAAATGCACACACCAGGCCCTGTGAATCATGCATGTAGAGTTGAGTGTAATCTACATTATAATACTAGTATTGTATGTAAACACTCACTCCATCCAAGAATCAAGAAGAACCACCACTGTTTGGAGAGACTACTGAAAACCAATACCAATAAAAGGTAGGACATGATGCCTTCGCACAGCACCCAGCAGAAGGAAGCCAGGAAGAAATATTGCATGATGGCACTGACTGTTTGGCAGGCAGCCTGAAATGTGAGTTGGTAGAACAACTGTCATGCAAAGGCATTACTGAATGTCCTCAGTTACAAATATTCAGTACTACAAAGTACATAGCCTCGTTCCCAAGCTCTCCCACACGTGAGCCTGGGATATTTTGCCAGATGAGACACGTCACACCTGATTGCATGTGGGTGAACAAAACCGCAAGTTATGTATGATTACACTACAATTTTATACTAGCATGCATAGTTCTTATTCGAGACAGTTGTATAGCTGACAGCGATATCACGTCGCTCCGTACCACACAGCTGCCACATTGTTCCTGCTCAGAGACTGGAATTACACTGAGATGTCAAGACAGCCATTCCATGGCCTCACTCAGAAGAGTGGTGTGCATCACCTGGTAGGCAGTCCCAGCTCTAATCCCCAAGTCGAGCAGTCCACTACCTTTTTTAGTTCACCATCTCCAACTGCATACAATTCAGGTACGTCTCTGCTGTTAAGCTCATCATCTGACGATCAATTGCACTTTATGAATGTGTGTGCATCAGAACCACAAGAGCAAGAGAACGTCATGAGCCACACCATGAATATGGTTGGCTTCGGATGCTCAAATTAGTGGGGTCATCACCCAACTCAAGTGGACCACACACCCATGTCCATAGGTGGTAGGGTTTGTGTGTTAGACTTGGATGAAGTCACATACAGGCATCAAATCTTGTTCGTTTGAGCATCCATAACTCTATGCACAACAGGGTTGTCACCCAATACATAGCCCACTTTGATATGCAGTGGTGCAATTTCCATGTCCGTAGCATGCATGGTTTGTGTGCAACGACTGCACAAACACACCATATGCAGCAAAATCCTCAAAACATGGTTGGATTCAGCGGACTGTAGCTCTAAACCTGATTGGGATGTCACCCCCACATGTAGGTACGTAACTCAAGAATCCACTGAGAATGGCCAATCCTGTGGTGCAGGTCGTTATAGCTGCTCCCATTCTCCGGATATCTTCGCTCAAATAATCAACCCACTTAGCCCGCCCCTGTTTATAGCGCAACAAGTCTGAGAGGTAGATTTTCTCGAAGGCATCCACCGCTGCTTGGAACTGTGGCTACCTCCAGCTGACAGCAAATTCACAACGAGAGATCAGATGAAGCCAACTTGCCGACTTGAAGGTGATCTTCTATGGTTCGACGTGGGTGGTGTCCATCACATTACTCCGTTCACGATATCTTGAAACTCTACGCAGTACGGAGTTTCACGTACCTCCGTAAGCATGTCCTACCTCCTCTGCCCTTAAGCAATCCTGATGTGATAAATTATCACAGGCCTTCCCCGCTTTTTCCATACAGTAAATGATGAAAAGCTGGGCGATGACCTGGGAACGAGGCTACAAAGTACATAAATTAATTTTGGTTTCTTGCTGCAAAGAAAGTGATATTCAAATACCAAGTTGCTCATACCTTGTTTGTTGCAGCCAGTTCAACTCCAAGGCAGAAGGTCAGATAGCCCACAAATAAGGCAATGGCCAGATTGAGATGGACAAAGTTGTGAACTTCTTTGAACAGTTTTTTCCTGTAATAATGATACACAGAGATCAAAGTGAGGGATGTCCAGTACTGCAACAAAGTCCTAAACACACAGAACATGTACTGAGCCTGCAGTATCCTGGGAAGTCCCACGTGGGGGGAGCAGTGGATCATGGACTACTTAGTATCCCAGGATACCATGGGCAAACTAATCACTGGACTGGACTGAACTGAACTGAACTGGACTGGACTGTCAAATATATCAACCAAACGACTGGAAAAAACCCAGTTTCCCGCTATAGAGGCTTACTCAGAATGGATAATTTGCTGCAGAAAATTTGACCTACAGACAGCTACAGGGGCTATTTCCACCCCGCAAGCCCAAAGTGGATGGTGTAGGCAGTCACCAATAGTCTGCATGGTCATCCTCTTGGCACACAGGTCTTGATGTGGGTGGGGCAACCATGCCTACTTCAGCACAAAGTGATGTGCAACACTAGTACATTGCCTTTCATCAGCTGTTGACGTTGGTTTTAGCTCACCACCAATATATTATGGAAATTTTAACATCTTCAGCCTGGCCCTGTGCCGTAATTCACCTGAGTGCTCCACAACAACAGAGTTTGTACCTGATGCTCTCAAGGTAGTGTGTAATGCTTGCTGATCTGCATCCACAAGAGCTGTGCTCAGGCGATTACCGGTAGAGGCACAGGACAAGCACAATTTTTGTAGTAGACACACAGGTACACTTTTATCAACATTTTGTAAACTACAAGGAATCAGATTATACATACCTAGTCCCCAAGTGTTACCATGGAGACCCACCCCATATGTGGGCATGGCTGGTAATTACAGCCCCGATCATTCATTTCAATATTAATTATACCATCCAACGCAGAACAGACGACAACTATATTCCATGACCAAACTATGTATAATTCATTTCAATATTAATTACGTATACCATCAAACGCATAACAGAAGACAACTTTATTCCATGACCAAACTACATATAATTATGTGTTCAGCTATATATGCCACAATCTACATGAATCTGTGTCACCAACAGCACTCCTGCCAACGCCAAAAGTCATCAAAATCGAATAGTGTTGCAACACAAACCACACTCATAAATGATGTAGCTATTGCCTATTCAGACTCAATCCCCCAAACACTATTCGACAACTTAGTTTCGCATTCTTCGGTTCCACTGACTCCAACACTTTCCATGTGCACAATCAGCAGCATACAGTGCAAAGGTCAAGCCTATACTGCCATTCGAAATCCACACAGGAGCAGCACCACAAGCAAGCAAGGCATTGGCTACAACTAGGAGCTACAGCAAATGGAAATATGCTGCAAATTAATTCACCAAGGGGAAATAGCAAACCCTATGAGACTAGTCCAGCTAAAGCACTCCAATGAATCGAAATCTTCCACTCTAGTGTCATGCATGTGGGTAGGCAGTACTGGTGAGAATGAGCAGACCAGTGGTATGTATACATGTACATACTTAGTTTAGAGGATCACCTCTGTTACCACAGCAACTCCCTAACCTAGTTAAACAACATCCCAGGAGGATGAACCACTTATAAATTTGATTAGGCACTAGTAAAAGCCCATCCAAGTAGTGCACACCATCATCCATGTAATTGCACTGTCATGAAATCCCAACCATGATCAATTTGGAAACACTCCGATGAGTCTATGGCAAACTTCCAAAAGCCTGCAATGAATAGACTGAAATGCACTTTTGCTCGACTAGGCTTGGCAACTTTGGGAAAGCACATACGTATATTGAACAGGAAAAGGAAGTTGCCATGGGCAAATGCTGTCATGCTACTTCAAAACACAAATTTTGTATACAACAAGTTGTTCTCAGGGCTAAGTACAAACAGCTGCGCAATAAGTTTCTATCCCATCTGCAAAGTGCAAAACAATCTCATGCGCAAAGTATCCCTACTGAAAATTCGAAACCATTGGCACCAAACCATTATGAGTCTTGTGAGCTCATGAAGACCATGATGGCAAAGGCTGCTAAATACGTAGTGTCAGGGTAGCCTCATTCCAAAGCCCCATATGAAAGATCAAAAAGGGGCCAGGTTCCAAATTTGCATAGTTTCCGTCCACTATTGCCGCACAAATTTTTTGGGAGGTGCCAATCAGATTGCAGAATGAAACCTCACGGAAAGTGATCTGTTCACATGAGGCCAAACCAGTGTTGTGAACATGTCTGATTTGGTCGGACATGTCCGCATTCTGAACCGGATATTTGATGTCTGACTGATGTTTTGAAAATCAGTTATGTCCGATTATCGTCGTATGCATGCGTATAACTTTGAGTACCACACCACATGGCAATAATGGCTGGAAGGAAACGTGTAATGGAGCCCGAAAGCAAATTCAAATTGTATGCCAAAGCGGCTAAAGAGACGAGACTACCACGACATCGACAAGTTCCTCAAAACAGTGGAAGAGCATGAAGATGTTCGATCCCGAATTCAAGGAAGTATGGCATAGCTGAGTCTGTAGAAAGTGTACAACAAAGGGAGGACAGTCTGTTTATCATGCAAGGTGCACAGTTTGCTGTAAAGCAGTGAGTGTAGTACTGTACTATTATACCGTATGTGTTCAGATTCATGTCAGATTTTTCATGGTTCAACATGACAGCTGAACTCAGATATCTTTAAGGGGGAAGTCAGAATAATAAACTCTAACACTGACAACACTGGGCCAAACCTGTTGACTAGTTTGAAAAACAGACCACGCACACCATTATACGTAGAGTTTACTTTTCACTCGAGACTGTGGCATTCTCCATTGTGAAATCCTGTTGCATTCACAGGATTTCGCTAGACGAGCGAAATTGGAGAGCACTGTTTACACATGCATGTAATCGTGCTTCCGGCTCGGCATGAGACTATTTTGAAATGAGGCGTGTCCTACCATAGCATGCGTTTGATAACATACCAACCACCACAGCATCTAGAGGCACTGAAGAACCATCCAAACAATAGGGAGATGGGAGAGTAATCATACATTCAAACTATAATTACTATGTACAGTAAGTCTCAATCACACATTTGTTTCCCCCCGTAGGGGTAAGACTTTGTATCATGGGGGCCAATACCTGGAGGCTCCATCCCCAGTTATTACAGGGCCCGCAAGCATTGGACAATATACGTAGGTGAAAGCTTTCTGCTGGGTCGGCATGCCTAGTGCTAATGAACTCCCCGCACTCAAGCTCCCTGGAAGGTCAGGCTCACCCCCAAACGGAGACGTATGGCATACAGTGCAAGAGGTACGCGTGTCCCATAGACCTTGCATGCAAGGTGAGAAGATTCATCCTCTTACATAGTGAGGTTTCGCGAATGCTCACCACATGCTTCCATTCTGGTAGTATAACTAAGCCTTGAATCCACCTCAACAGTTTTCCCACCCATGTGCCAATCCCCTCCAGATTGCATTAATAGACGTGATCTGAGTTGGGCCAATACCTGGAGGCTCCACTGCCAGCAATATACCCCAACCATAACACTTCATAGCAAGGTGAGAGCATATTACTGGGTGGGCATGTCCAGTGCTACTGAATTTCCCATGCAAATGAAGCAGTTCAACCTCCCTGGGAGGCCCATCTCACCCCCAAATGGAGAAGTGTGGTGTACAGCCCTTGCATGCAAGGTGAGGAGGTTAAGGTACATCCTCTCTCCCTGTACTTACCCCAAAGACAGAAAGAAGATGATGGTAAGGAGCAGGCATGCCAATGAAACTGCCATTCCAATGTAACCGATAACCCTCAGACGACGTGGGCCGTTCACCTGGTGGAGGAACTACGGCAAGATGTCAGCCTGTTCTGCAGTATCATAATTATAACCCCAAATGGTAGCAACACATTGGCACAGGAGGGAGCAGTCCCACCCATTCCAGCACAGCATGCAGATAAAATGCTTTGAACCTATGGTGTCCGCAATGGTGTGCTTAGAGAAAGATCTGAAAACTATGTAACTATTGTATGATACCTCGAATATAATAACAAGACTAGTGTAAAAAACTTTTAAAAATGTATGGAGATGTAGGGATAGCAGAACAGCAAAAAGTAAGAAAACAAGCAGGGATGATGGCATAAAACAGTTCAGTATACAACCCCATCTTACATATCTTTCCACATACGTAATACATTGTACGTGTAACGAGAAAATATGTAGGGTGCTGTATACTGAACTGTTTTATGCAATCATCCCTGCTTGTTTTTGCTGTTCTGCTATCCCTACATCTCCATACGTTTTTACGCTTAATTTCGTAGCAGCATACCGCACACAGGAGACTCAACCGAGTCTATGATAAACAAAGGTGGGTGCTCTTTCAGAGTTCAATGCGGAAACACACCCCCTTATTCGGCGGGCATGTACGGTGCACCCCGGCCATGGGCATTTTTTCGTGAGACTATTTAATGCAAAGGGAGGTTGCCTATTCTACAGCAGGTTGCACTGCGATCACTTAAGCCATTCAATTTACTTGCGCAATTGCGGCCACTGGGGAGCCATGGCCCCTGCCTCTCCCCTCATTCCTACGTATCATACCGTTTTGGGCACCGACAAAAACATTTTACAGTTCCTGTACAGGGATTCAAGATGCATGCACTTACCGCAGTTCCTGCCATCACTCTGAGCACAGCAAAGCTAGTGAGGTGGGTGCTGTTACACTGCACCACTGTGTTGTTCCCATCCTGCATCACCTGAACTGCAGTCACCCCCTCCGTAGACCAACCGCCACTGCCAATTCTTTTGGAATAGGACAATAGAGTCAATAGTTTATGGTGCATGTTGTAGTAAACATTGATCAACGATAAACTCTTTCAAGTTTGTATACGTCACATAAGTAATAGTTGCGTGGGGTCTACAGTGTACAGACCGCTATAGTGGATGGTTCAAACAGAAAGTCTTACGGCTCAGAAAAGTCCCAGAACACACAGGTAAAGTCCTCGTCGGTTGCCTGTAGCAAATAGATTGATGACACCTTAGTACCGGATTCGCACGATACATTAAGCACATGCACCTACATCCCCACAGGAAGGAAATATGCACCAAATAACCAGATGGGGATATTCCTCGAATATGAAGACTGGTGTGCTTCATTTGAAATTATAGCTTTCCTGCCCTAAAATGGCCGAGTTTCTAGAAACATTTTTTCAGGCTTACACATAAGTGAACTGCTATCAATGACTATGGAGATCGAGGTATAAGATACGAAGTAGACTAATGCATACAAACTTTCAGAAAGCATAATAATTTTACATGTATGAGAAGCACATTAAATGTTGAACACACAAGTTGGTTGTAAATCCATAGTACTGTATAATACTCATTGCTCAACTTTGCTATACGTAGTTATTGCAAGACTGACATCTTCAGTAGCTCCTCATACCACCAACAAGTGTAACTTAATTGTGACCAAGCGACCAACGGTACATTTGTGAAAAGTGAGATTATTACATCATTAGAGAACCCATTCACTGCTGATCACAGGGGTATCTTATCTCTGCTATGTGAAATAATCATAGCACACGAGTATGCGTACTAGAATCTCGAGTTACAGAGCGGAAGTCCTATGCATTCATTCGCTGTGATTGTTAGAAATAGAGTGTGCATTGAAATATATGCATGGTCACACGGGCGATTTTCCCAGAGAGAGTCACAATAATTATACAGTTGGAGTGATCAGGAGCGCATAATGAAGTCTCTTCCTCATTATGCGCTCCTGCAGTGATGAATGATGCAATAATTACACAAGAATTAATTAACCAGATTAGTCAGAAGTTGGATGTGAAAGCAACCTACCCCATCCACAGTAAAGGTGATCATGACAGGGTTTTCCTCTAGAGTCTGAGAGCTCATGCTCCCTCCACTTTGTACTGCCACTTGGCTGGAGATTATCAGAGACACAGGAGTGGCTAGGGAGCTGTGCAGTAGAGAGTACATGTAGCCATAATTAACACCTCTTCTATGGTTTGGTTTAACATGGAAATGTGTATGCGACCACGGACCATAATTATATCCTCCTCGGATGTACTGACAGGTAAAACTGTACCCAAGGAGGATATTTTGGTAGCTTATCCTCCGAGGGCTATCTGACTTACACCGTATGGACTACATACTTCTGGGTATAAACACTCGACGTTGCATATCCAAGGTAGCAAACAATACTTTTCTACTGCCCTCATCCATTGGAACGTGCATGACAAACATGTATTATGACACAGTTGGTTATATCAATAGCATGATTCCCTTCACCCAGCCCCTGCTCTACCATTAATGCTGTGGCATTGTTAGCAGTTTATTGAAACTTGACGACCAATCTTCATGCTGCCAAACCAACTCAATCGGTTCTTATGACTGTGCTGTTTGTCCTTCCTGACACGGCTGATAATCAATGTCAGTACACAGAGCAATGGTAGACAGCAGTGTTTACTACTACTACTAAGGAGGCAATGAAAATGTGTATAATTATGTCTACTGAACCTTACTTGTCCAATTCAGGTGGTAGAAAGTCTTGGAGATTCTGAAACTGGATATGGGCTATTGCAACAGTACTTGCTGAAAAAAAAGAAAGGAAATCATAATGCCAAAGTATATACGTACACTAGCTAACTGCTATACTTACAGTTCGTTCTTTGCACCATCAGCTGAGCAGGAACAGTGATTACAGCAGGAGACATGCCACTACTTATCGTGAAGTTTTGCAAGTCCCCATCCAGTGGAAATATCACGTCTGTTAGCTGTGTATCGTTGGTCTCTAATCTCTCAGAACGAATAACTGTTTCAGTAGGAAGGAAAGCATTACTTCATTGCCGAGCGCATTAGCGCGAGGCTCTGAATGGGGGATCTAGTTCTCACTTTATACGTACATTGTATGTACGTACGTGGTGCGTACGTACGTGGTACGTACGTGGTGCGTACGTATGTAGTACGTACGTAACGGAATATGTCACGCTCAGGAATGTTAATAGGAATATTGCGGGTTTCCTGCTGGCCAATTGAGTTTTATTTGCTGCGAGGGCTCGACGGTGCCAGAACTACAACCTTGAGAAACAGATCAGTGGACGAGCGTGCGGTGCTCCAGGGCTTGCAGAGCTGGAGCAGCTACATATATGGAGTCAAACAGTTTACATCTGTTTATCGTAGCCAGAGGCTAGGGTACAAGCGAGCGGTGCCTTCAGGGCTTGCAGAGCTAGAGCAGCTACAAGTGGAGTCGAACAGTGAGTGTAATCGACATGTTTATCTCAGCTCCACACTCGTAAATTCACACTTAGCTATAGAGATCTATCATTCTCGTAAGCATGAGGCCAGGCTGTGCATGCGGCTGCGGCGTGCGCGCGAGGCAATTATGCGGATACGTATTCCTAGTATTATTAGATAGAAGTGCCATACAAATTCACTAGGTACGGCAGTCACTATAACACTATAGCCTCACCAATGTTTTGTCTTGACAGAAGAATGTCTCGTTCACTACCATTTTGTGACAAGGCAGTGGCAAGGTAGAGTGCGTATCTCTCTGCATTGTTCAAAACACTCTGACTACCAGGTGCTCCAGCTTGCAAGTCCTCAAAGCCTGCCAAATTCACCCAATCCAATAGGTTGTCAATCACTTCAACCACTCCTGCAGACTGGCGTACAAATACAAGCAGGTATACAATAGGTCAGTCCCATAACATGTATGTACACTTTTCAACAACCCCAGGGAACATTGGCTGATTGGCCAAATGCCTGGTAAAGCAATGTATAGATACGTACAAACACAAACAAGGGGGGCAACTGTCATGCACATGTACACACTATACCAATCACTACTGAGTACGTATATAGCAGATTTGGCAAAGTCACAATAACCCCATTCCTTTGATGACAATGCTCTAAAGCACAATTAATAAGTTTTCAATTTTATGGGGGGTTAGGCTATTGTCTCAACCATGAACATACCGCCGTGATATCTGTTGCTCCACCCTGATCCAAATGCATGTAAAGGAAGTCCACAGTATTTGTGATGATATAGTTGGAGGTGTTGATGTCTCTCGGAAAGATGGAGCAGTTAGTAGGCTGTGTAAGATTGGCTAGATCATTGACAATATCCAGAGCCATAGCAAGTGTTTCATCGTCCACCACGGTCACATTAGGAAAGAGTTCATCGGCCTGTAAAAATTAAGGAGAAGAAGGTATGTGAGGTGTTAGAAGAGCATGTACAAAGTAATCATCGCACCCTTTTGATCACACTTACAATTGTCCTCAGCATTGCAATAGCCACATTTTCACACTGTGAGAAATCCAATGTTGTATTACTTGGACAGAACTGTGTAGCATTACCTAGATTGTGTGAGGACACTACAGGTAAACTGGCAAGTCAATGATGTACACACTAAGCATTTACCATAGTCTCCCACTAGTACGCCCCCTTCAAATAAACGCATTCCCTCTCTTCAACCTCAAGTTCTTAAATAGTTCATTAATTAAAATGCATCGTGGTGAGCATCTCAGTATCAACTGCAAGTGTAATTATTGTGCGCATTTCACATACATGCTGTTGGGTGCACACACTTGTGTCATTGTCAACAGGAAATAGTTACAACAAGAGGTATGATTCTAGACATGTTGAACTGGAACTGGTGCTGATTATAATGGAAAGCAACTGACAGTCTAGGCATAAATTTGTACAGCAACAAGAAACTTGTACTCAAAGTGCATGCAAAACATTGCTTTCCCAATACTGAATTCTACTTTCAAGTAAGACACGCAAGTTCAAAGTACAATTATGTCCGAAGGAGTTGTTTACAAACACAAACACATTAAACTACAGCAATTAATGTTTGTGTCGGCCAAACCATCAACTACATTAAGCAAGAGGTGAAACAAGTCTCGTCATGCTTTAGCTCATAATATTACACTACATGTACTTGATATCAGCTGCAAGTCCTCCAACTATTAAATACCGCTATGAATGCTACAAACTCTTGCAGATTCATGCTGTATGTGGGCAATGTTCCCACTTCACCCAGACCCACTTGCTTGGGTAAAATTCTGCAAGATCGGCAACTTTCACACTTTGGCCACACCCACTTGTGTGAACAGTGTTGAATAACTTGAGCAATAGCAACCACCACCTGCCTCATGCAGCTTAAATGGCATAACAACCTAGCTGCAGAGCACATTGGTCTTTACTAGCACTACCCCAGAGGGGGGGGGGGGGGGGGGGGGGGGCACTAGAAATTGAATAGGGAGGTGTGTCGGCCTACCACCAGGTTGTGCAGGAATGTCGTAGAGGATACAATGCACTTTTACGTTGCTGCTTTGGTCCTGCCACACATCCCGCGCACTATTATAAGCAATTGGGACCACAACACCAGACTCGAGGACTTGTGTGACAAACAGACATTGAGATCAAACATGTGGCAAAATTAGTACTGAACAGAATTCTTTCTCATCTTGGTTGCAGACTATCCCATAATTATTCCTATGCCAGTATCACCAGCTTCCATCATGAGGGTTGAAGTACAGGCCAGCCCATTTACGCACAGGAGGGAAGGGTCTGGTGAATGGATGTTTCCAGAGTTGCAATATTATGCAATACCTGTTCACCAGACCCTTCCCTCCCGTGCGGAACTTGGGCTACCTTTGGTCGTAAGATGATCTGGCTCAGCTTCCTTTCAGGTTGCGACCTCTATATGCTGCAGCTATTTCATTTATTGATTGTCTGCAAGCAGGACAAGGGTAGTTTCATTCCCAGACCCCACTCTGAAAGGGTCTAGCGACACGCATGGTAATGCAGTGTCTGTACAGGCCACGCCAATCAGGTTGCAGAAATCATATATGTCAATTGCAAATGTGCGAACACATCGGTACACGGCAACCATCATGTTGACAAGACAATTTCCAGAGGGAGTGAACCGTTGATACCGAAGCAGAGAGGGGCAGGAGAAGCTTTCATTTCTGTTTTTATGTGCTTACCAGCTGGCTACAAAAAAAGCTATCATCAACATGGTTAACTTCCCGCCGTAATTTGACCATTTTGTACTGTGCAGCTGTGCGCTCATGGGCTAGTGCCTCATTGCCACATGCCAAATGTCGAAACGGCTTGATCCAATGTCCGGCATGTACAGTACTAAGTCTACATGCAGCTATTAGCAGTGCACACCTCCGAATATCACCACTACTGCCACCTGTATGTGATTGTGTAACTGATTGAATTCCTCATGGACAATTATCAGCATGCAGTGTAAACAGTAACTGATTGAATTCCTCTTGGACATGGCATTGCCATAATACCTGTTGCCATATCCTTTCTCAGTGGGGTCTGGGAACAAGACCAGGACAAGGGGTGGTCATTCCAATAAGTATTCTGCGACTGGGGATTGCGACTCCTATGCATTGAATGTAGGTGTGGTATGGGTGTGGCTGCTTATAGTATTCCTCCACATGCATAGTACAAATATGTCACACAGTCACGGCAGATTAAAATTTTTGCAATGGTCATGGTCACTCTGTCGTAGGAAGTTTTGGACGGTCACAGATTCCGCATGACCCTGGTCATACAGTGTAGCTAGCCACTCTCATTAGTCAATGTGGCGCTAATAAACAAGTTGACTAATGAGAGTGGCCAAACAATTTGATTAATGAGAGTGACTAGCTACACTGTATGACCAGGCCAAGCAGAATCTGTGACCATCCAAAACTTTCTGTGACAGAGTGACCATGACCGCTGCAAAAATATTAATCTGCCGTGCTCATAAGCTCCTGGTGCACTGATTAAGTAAACCACTTAGCACTTAGCTTTAGACAGTGACTTGTAATACTACTATGATTCCATTGACGTCGCACAAGGTGACTTGTAACCAACTGTGTTGGCTGAGTGAATGGGCAGTCTCTCAAAGCCAGACTCTCACACGCACAGTCCTGGAATCTGCCTTCCGCTACTACTGGCGAACACAATAAAACACGAACTGGACTGGGACTGGAATGAAAATCCTAACTGCATGGCTGTTCTGTGTTATAGAAACAGGCAATTTACTCACCGTTAGTATTTTACCACTAACTTCCAGCTCTGGTAGCCTTACCTGCTATAAAGGAGACTCCTGAACTGTTCTGAGATTGGAAAGGGATGAAATACTGTAAGCTACAGACATCTGCTGCCTGTTGTGTGTAATAATGCTGTGCCAGTCTGAATAGCTACCAGCAGTACTGAAATACACTCGCCTGGCCCCACCCTAACCCTTATGCCTTACCCTAGCCTCTTACGCAGCACAATGTTTGTTGTTTGCAAATGCTGGGGTGAGAAGGCCTGGGTATGAGGCTAAGCTACCCAAGCTATACAAGTACACTTCCTGCCAGTACTTGAGACTTGCAGCAGACAACACCATTTCACATGCACACAGTCCAGTTGCTTCTGTCACCTCATTCCACTTTAGAAGAGTCTCCTTCATAGCAGGCAAGGCGATATGACGGCTCATTAAAGATGCATAATCATGACCAGTTAGTCATGTATTAGCCCATAGCCAGTTAATTATAATTAAATTTTGTTAATTGTCAGTCCACTCGGTCCCAGTCCGGTCCAGTCATTGTTTTATCAACTGCTCCGCGAGACTGGCTAGTCTCTCGCGGGAGGCTCTCATACGGGAACCCGCGTGATCGTGAGACTGTTTTAATTTGAGTACCTGATGGTGTGAAAAGGAGTAGCAGGATCGCTACTTCGGTAAACCAGGACATTCTTTCCTGCGTCTGGAGCCACTGCATGATTCAGTCACAATGAAGAGCACCCAACTAGTCCCGTGATATATACCAGCTCTAGAGATGCAGTCATGTAGCTGAAGCGGATTGCTCAAAAACCACAAATTACTTTATGTAGGAAGCATTGTGGTTTGCACTATCAGTTCCTATTCCGAGACCTCTGTTCCGGTGTGGCCGGAAACGCGCAATAAAGGTCACTATGAATGCCTTTGTGTATAATAATACTGCATGCTGGTCCTCAACGATGGTGTTTGCTAGCCTCATTCGGGCCCAGGCCTTCTCACCCCAGCATTTGTCGCTTGCAGTAGTAGGTCTTTTCACCCCAGCGTTTGTCGCTTGCAGTAGTAGGTCTTTTCACCCCAGCGTTAATTTTGTCGCTTGCAGTAGTAGGTCTTTTCACCCCAGCATTTGTCGCTTGCAGTACCCCAGCATTTAGCATTAAATGCTGGGGTACTGCAACAAACACTGGGGTGAGAAGGCCTGGGAACAAGGCTAGGTGTTTGCTGTGATTATCATTATCTCCTGCTACATATGTAGTGGTTGCAGCTATGTTTGGATTATGTTGTGTCTCCTGCTAATGGTTGCAGCTATGTTTGGATTATGTTGTTCTTGTCGGGAGGAACTTGTTAAGAAACACAAACACGTACCTTGCAGTGACACTATGCAGCAATTAAAATAAAGCGAGCTAGCTACTCTGTAAGAGGTAGTCTAGGCAAGTAGCTAATTGTTTCTTTGTTTCTTTGCCTCCCTCTGGACATGATCAGATGTTTGCATTTTGATGGGTTTAACGTCATGACAAGTGCTTATGCTCACATGGATTGCATTAATATCAGATTGTAAACTTGCATAGTCCTCTGTGCACCTGATTGGCTTGAAGAGAACAATGTCATCTGCATATACTACCATTCTGGTCCCTTCTGACTGACAAGTTCAACGTTGAAACCTGGTTTATGTAGGTCAGGAATAAGAGAAGACCCAAAACAGATCCTTGGGGGACGAAAGTACTGGAACTGACTCAGAAGATGCCCCATCAACAACAACACTCTGACTTTTCTTCAGTTCTTGTGACTATAGATTGTTCATTGTTTGTCTAGTTTACTGTACATATACCATCACAGTGTTCAACAAAACAAATGAATCATTGCTCAAGATTGGAATGCATGACTGGTTTATATACCTGGCATGTATTCTCCAATCCTAATGATGCTGCACGCAGTATACAGTAATGGGACCGATCTGGGAAGCATGCAACAATCTCCTTCTCATGCAAAACATCACGGTAGTTTGCTGGTTTGCATCGATTGCAATTCAATTACTAAGAGCCCACTTGACCTTAAAAGGCATGGCCTACTTCTGATCAGTGTCCATTGCCATCTAGCTATAAAGCCTGATTAGGTTACAATATTGTCCGACACACCATTGTTGCCTTTAGAATCTTCCTTTCTAGTATAATTTGGTATGGATTTCATTACATTAATGTTATCCTCCCAAACATGCAGATCTAGATGCAGCTAAATGATGACTATTGAGGAAACTCATGCAATGCAAGCACATACAACACTGAACAAAAGGGACACAGACAAGCTCCATAGCTATAACATTTTCCACATGCTTACTCCAAGTGCTGATCTTCCCTCACCAAAAATTAATCCTGGATGAAAATTCTATCAATTACGATGACTTTCAAATGGGCGATGAGATGGCCAAGCTGGGGTTGAAACAATCCAAGCAATCATATTACGTGCTCTCATCTGCTGTGCCCTGACTACACTGTTAGTAAAAGTATTTAGTTAGTGGCATTAGAAGATACATGAGGCACAATTTAATAATGCAATCATCGTTTGTTACTTTTACCCTCTTGGTAGAGTTATTTGCTAGCACAGAAGTTTACTAATTGCAATGGTTAACTTGTTCCATTCTGGCAGGTAGAACAAGGGCACTGAAATGGATAATACAGTGCACTATACTTGTTCAATTTGTTAGTGTTCTGAATCAAAAGGAAACAAACCGTTACTAATAGTTATACGACGTGAATTACTCACAGCTACACCCACCTCTCATCAACGCCAATAACTTTATGGACATCCACATACACTGTACATAAACTGAATGGCATTGCAACTGAATGGCATTGCTCGACTTGAAATTTTGAAGTATGTTGTCCTTCATAGAGAATTGGCTCTGTCTGATTGGCTTGCTATCTTTGTTCCACACTCAAGCTCCTGCTTGATGCTGTTATGTACACTGGGGAAATGGGATCTCTTATATATTGGTGAGGATAGGGAGGCATGCCACAATTTCCTTCTCGTGCAAAAACATCAGGGTTGTTTGCGCCCAACCTTCAATTGTAACTCAATTACTGAAAGTTCTTGAATGTCCCCTAAAATGGTATGACCTATCTCTGGTCAGGGTGTCCATGGTGTCCATTGGCCTATTGCAAAAACCTGATTAGATTACAATATTGCCCGACACACCATTGTGGTTTTTAAAAGCTTCCTTTGGGGTGGTGGATGAAGATGAAAACACATGCGGATGTAGAACAAGCACATACAACACAAAACTAAAAATGATGCAAACACGTTTCACAGCAGTGAGCATGGCCACGTGCCCACTCCAAGTGCTGAACTTCCCCTACAGAACATTAATCCTTTATGAAACACAATCAAGTACTGAAATGATCCTGGTCCAGTGAATTGCAGCAGAGGGATCTGTTTGTGGTGGTTCACTCCTTTCAGTCCTGTGGCTAAGACCAAGGGCATTAGCTAACAGGAATGGTTTTACTCAACTGAATTTTGTTCATGTGAACCTGTTCCATTACCAGTTGAGCTTTTTTCACAATGAATGCATGTTGGATTGTTGGGTTTATGCAGCTGTATATACGGCACTAAGGGGATAAAAAAATGCGATTAAACTCTGAGTGGAGGGTGTTGATATGATGAGTTTTCTACATCCTAATTCACATTTCAGGCTGCTATTATTATTGTCTATTCTTTGAAAGCATCCAGACCGGGTTTTGCTATAAGAAATATAACTTAATGTGTAGTTTCAAACTCTATAACTGATGTATATAAAAATAAATGGAACTTTGAAACTTCTGACAGTGTGGGGTATTAAGGATGTTGATATTAGACCTAGTTCTCTATGACCTTCTAGAGATAGTTGACTAATATTAGCCGTGTTGTCTCATATTTTCAGCATATCTAGGCTGCAGTGCTTCACTACATAGATTGTATATAATGGGACTTCGGAATTTCTGACAGTGGGGATGTTGATACGAAAACAAACAGTTACACCTAGTTCTCTGCATCCTAGATGGGTTTTCAGGCTAATAAATATTAGCTCATGCTGTCGATTTATTTGCACATTGCCTTTCTTGTTACTTGGCAACAAGACCTACTCACACAAGAGCTACCGAAGGTCACAGTAGATAACTGCTGAATGCCAGTGTTGCTCTCATATGTACTGCTTCTTCATTTTAATGTTTGCTGGTTTGCTGTGAGAGTAGCTATAGTAATCACCCAGGCAATACAGTTTTACATAACAATTACAACCGACTCTGAAAATAAAGAGGATACAACATCCATCCATTAATTATGCGTCAGTGTCATGTGCAAGTTTTCAAGTTAGAACTCATTGGCTGAATTTGGCTCATACCATTAATTTTTATGATCCATCAATACCAGGAGTCCACTTGGTCATACATAGATCAGGAATGCACACATGCATACACATGTTCGCATTCATGAGCCAATTTGTTTTCAACCCATGCTGAATATACTATTCTAGCAAAAATTGTCCACAGTTCTATTCATATTATGATCATCAGTATCACCTATAATGGCACGGGACAGACTTTAGTACAGTCAAACCTCCGATAGTGGACCCTCCGAGATAGGGACGCAATATAATAAACCTCTCTACAAAGGACGCTTTTCAAGGTCCCAAATAATTGGTTTGCCTATGGTTCTAATACATTTTGAACCTCCGAGAAGAGGACAACCCTCTCTACAAAGGACAAAAGACTTCAATTTATATTGTTCCCAAAGTGTCCTTTGTTTGGAGGTTTGACTGTATTCAGAAAACCATTATCTGGAAAGCCCACGCGGGCCAATCAATATCGTCCAAAAGGATGCCTGGACATCCATGCATGCTTCCATCTATTAAAATTGATTGACTAAAGCCAAAATTTTATCAAGTTCAATAATCAAGTGTCTAAACCAATATCCAATCACTGATGAGTACATGATTATCCACAGTCAAAAATAGTTAACAGTCATCTATACCAGTCTCATAATGACACGAGTCAGAGTGTTAAGCATTCAGAATCTCAATCCGTGTTTCAGGATCTGAAAAGGAAAGCCCACATGGGCCATATATCTGGCCACTCTGTGTAAAAGCAATGTAGCAGCTTGGATTGTTCAGCGACCTGTAGGCATGCTTGGTGCCACTGACAGAGGTGACCACTTGAAATTCTTCATTGCCTCCACTTGGAGTGCCTGCCTTTAGCACACCATTCTCGATGATGAGGTATGATCCAGCACTCTCGAACCGTACAATACCAAGAGCAGGATATTCAGGAGAGAACCTTGTTGCAGCTGCATGGGAAATAGCAAACTATCACAATTTAGGCTACACTCAAAAGTATAGATGCAGCTTCCCCAAGGGAACGGTTATCATTGCCTATACAGTCATACACAATAATTATTATTCCTTTATGTTTAACCTACACACACTATTGACTACACCTTACCACTACGTTGAGCTTGGGCAGTCACCACTCCACCAGATGCTACAGAGACAAAACTCCCAGACTTTTCACTCAGCAGTAGTACTTCATGTGGTACAGGAGGCATAGCACTCGACTGGTAGGCCAGAGCAAGGACCACCACAAGTCCAAGGAAAAGGAGTTGCTTGCAACTGAATGGCATTGCTCCACTGGGAATGTTGAAGTCTGTTGTCCTTCACAGAGAATTGGTTTTGTCTGATCGGCCTGCTATTTCCGTTAAACTTCTGCTTGATGTTGCATGCTGTAGAGAATGGGACCTATATACTGGTAAGAATATGAGGCATGCCACAATTTCCTTCTCATGCAAAAACATACTAACCCAACCTTGTTTCCGTCAATTGCAACTCAGTTACTGAGAACTCCTTCAGCGTCACCTTAAAAGGTATGACCTACTTCCAATCATGCTGTCCATGTGGTCCATTGGCCAACTGCAAAAGCCTGATTGGGTTACAATATTGCCCAATACACCATTGTGGTCTTTAAAAGCTTCCTGTCTGGGGTGTGTCTTGCTATACATAACCAGGGTTTCATCCATCGGGGTTAGCCAAACACACACAGATCGAATTACACATAGCTAGATGTTGGACAAGCACGTGCATACAACACCGAACAAAATGACAAACAACCATAAGGATGCCCACATTTTCACTCAGAGTGCTGAGCTTTTGCATCAAAATTAATCCTTAATGAAAACTCAATCAATTACCAATATTTGAATGCAATCACCTTACGTGTCTTTTACCTCCTCTGATCTGTGAGTCATTACCCGGAGTTTGCAGCATTTCCAATCCTGCAACTAGATCAAGGCAAGGGCGCATCGAGCCGCCGAAGTCATGCAACTCCCTATAGCGCACGTATAGAAGGGCACAGTGCTGAGTGTTACTAAAAATAACTTTGCTGGGTCATCACAGATTGCATCCGGCCTAGACTGTGTCCGGTGGACGTGATCCGCTAGCTGATTATGTCCGGTCGGGCGCAATCCGCTATCCGTTCCCAGGCCCAGTAGCTATTTTTCATTTGGGTCATTCCATGTCAAATCAACATATTCACACCTGCGGATAAGCTAAGTAGCTATGACATAGTGCCAGACGTGGTGCTACTCAAACAGTGTTGTGCCTTGAAAATTAAGTACTCACAAAAGGTACAATGGCAGCATGCATATCTGATGGAATTTGACCATGTCTTGTGGGTAATGCGTACTAAACAAACAACTATCTCTCTACATACTACTAGTACTGTGGCAACCCACGTCTCTCAGGTACATGACAGACATCCAAACCACTGTGGAATTCAACTGGCGGAATTAATATTAATTCATCACTCAATTAGTAAGATGTAGGGATACTAATTACGGGAAACAAGAAGGGTAGCATCATAAAGAAGTTCAGTATAAACACTCCCACATATCTTTTTGTACATGTCAGGGGGGGGGGGGGGGGGGGGGGGGGGGGGGGGGGGGGTTAGTGCTATCATCCTTACCGTGCTTCCCTGCTTTTTGTTGTTCTGCTACCCATAGCTACAGGTTTTTATTTATGCTACCCATAGCTACAGGTTTTTATTACTTGTACAGCAGGCATTGAAATGCATCTAAAATGGAAATGTAGAGGACAGTCACTGCCTGAACCAAGAAATACACGCTGATGCTGATTCATATTCGAAGTGCAAGAACAGATGGATAATCATAAAATATACTGTGGACAAGCAGCCTGTGAAGACTCAGTTCTCTATCAAATATAGACTTCTTGCCGTAGCAAGAGTTATTACAGCATAGATAGTATTGACAATATGCTATCTATGATTACACTATGCACCATAATTGTACGAAATCTCATTTTTATGAGAAAACAAATTAATGAACAGTAGCTAGCTACTTGAAATTAGACACCCTGTGTAAGTCTAGGTGGAACCGTCATTGCATGCTCCATTCCCAGGCAAGTAGCTAGCTAGCTTGTGATGTGAGCAATAGACAAACTACAATGATTTGTAACATCTTACATAATTATACAAGTGGATTAATGTGTTGATGTTTGCATTGCCTTGTGCAGGGACGTTCGATCGGGTCTGGTCTGGTACAGTCCGGTCCGGGTTTTCACCAAGGCCTTCCTTTGAGTCCTCCATTGACCACGTCCCTCACCCCTCAGAGGTTGACAAGTTCAACTAGCTAAACTCCTTGTTGGAAGGTCCCGCCTCAGAAGCCATATCAGGCTTGAAGCTGACTGCTGCCGATTAGCTAGCTACTTGCCAGAGGTATTGCAGTAAGCTAAAGCGCACTTCTCTACTGACAATGAGGCAACACTCCTGTGGCAGTGAAGATTGATGACAACAAGCTCCCATACAACTCTGAGTGTAGTGTTCTCAAACCTCTGACCTGGGACTCCACAAGGTTGTAGAAACCTTTACGATACCATGTAGCACATCCGTGTGCTTTGTGATTATCTGCTGGGAGTGGGATCTTGACATGTTGATGGAGAATGAGATTGATGCCAGGGAATGAGCTGTGTATACTTCGAAGCATCAATTAACCAAGGGATATCCCCACAGCCACAGCACTGACATCTAGTGATGCTACCCAAAGATGCACCTATTGTGGGCAGCTTCAGAGAGAAAGATGCCCTAACAGGACTGGATGGCTGCCGTAGCCGTCAGAGCTGCTCCGTGTGTGCTCAGCCATGCACTGAAGTCCGTGGTGGGACCACTTGAAGTTCCATATCTGGCTTTTTCAGTGATTCTCCTGCATAGATGAGTGCCTATAGGTGTGGTCTACCCAGCAAATAATGTAATATCAAGAGAGTGAGGCGGTCCCACAACAGACTCAAACAGGATTGCATATGGTGTGGACACAGAGCAGCTCTGATGGTTATGGCACCCGTCCAGTCCTGTGTGTACAGGTACTGACACACACTGTCTGTACCATATCTCATGATCGATGTCATGGTAATTCTACATGCCGCCGAGTATGTAGCTTTTCATGCCCACACCTCCTCTCTCTCCCCTCTGATTCGAGTGACCAGAATGATCGAATGGGACTATTAATTTTTGTAGTCTTACATGGCCAGTGGTTTGAGCAGGATTACTTGCGCTGTACCAAGAATCACTTTTCTGCCAAGATTAGTAGCGAAATTATGAAAAACATCAAAAGTTGAAAAAATGCGCGAAGTGGTCCCTTTTTTCTCAAATCCGGTCACCTACGTATATATAGTGACATCAAAGCTATCCCAGTGTGATCAGATATGCACTAAGGCAAGGAAAAACATTGGGTGTTATAATACATGCGCCTACAATACACACAATAACTTTGTTCAGTAACACCCACACATTTGGTGCATTCTTGCAACACCAAGACACTCCCTAGTGAGAAGCTGGTCCGCAAGACTATATTGCCCCCTCCCGCAGGCTTCCGATAACTGCATGATACTCAATACGTGATGTTGCATCAGTGCGAGACATAATGGATCGCGCCTCAAGTTATCTTGCTGCAGGACACTCCATATAATCCTTGCCTATATAATATACCAACAATGTCACGTTGCAATTGGCTACAAAGAATGCATACAATGACCACCAGTACCTACAATGTTATACCAAAGTGTGTATAGTATCACAATAACCACACAGCTATATTCATAATTGTTAGTGTAATAAAGAGGATATCCTGCAGCATTAATAATTATTAATCCTAGAAGCAATGTACAGGTAACCTTGTCTATGAAGTAATAACATCCTCAATGCCATCACTGAAAGCAACATAGGAGAGTTGAGTCTTTTGACTGTACTTCTCGTCAGATAATATCTTGTCTTCATCGTCGTCTTCCATGGGGTATTCTTTTATCATATTAGTCTTTTTGCGACGGTGCATCATTGCTGCCTGATGTGTGCATTTGCATACGTGTTTGTGTGCATGGTATAGAATTTGTGCATGCGTGGAGGGATAGACAAAAGTACACTATAATTTTTGTGCTATCATGTATTACACTGCAAAAAGTAGGAGGCCAGTAAGGCCTAGGGGTGAGGCTAAGCAATTGAAGCAACCCAACTTAGTAACTAAAGTATCCATAATAATATTACACAGAAAAGTTTCAGAGTCTGCTAGCAGAAGAGTGGCAGTGAGATGACTTGAATCTTCAATGGTGACACTGAAGGTACACGTGTAGTTTAGAAGACGCTCACCATGCGGTTGCTAAAAGGAGTCAAACTATACCATGTGCAGGAACTTGGGCGGTAAAAAGGGGTGAGGGTGTATTTTCGAAGGGGGCGTATTAGGGGGAGACTACAGTAAAAAAGGAATTGTATACTAAATTGTTTTATGCTATCATCCCTACACTCTCGTGTGTTCCTACTTTTTGCCATCCTGCTATCCCTACAATTCTACTGGATAGAGGAGTGCCCATAGGTGAGGTCTATGCGGAAAATAATGCAATATTCCAAAGAACAGCAAGCAGATAGTGCTCAATTTTAACGGTGCTCATTCAGTCCTGTATTTACTAGGGCTGAGTGATTTTGGATTATCCAACATCACGACCATTGTATCCATACAATTGATTACATCACGATTATGCCAAAAATTCCTGTTCGAAGGAGACCTGCGTACACCATTCAAAGTCACCAGGCTACTAGGGCATAGTCACAGCTAACTACAGTGCAAAAGCCATGGCCACACAGTGCTATGCATTCATAAGTATATTCATGAAACTCCATAAGCACTTTTGCGTGTCTGACTAACGTTGCGGTCGAGATTGCTGCAATCACCATCAAGTCACTTGCTACATAGAGGGAAGGTTTGGACACCATTGTAGTTGTGATAAGCGTTAGCCTATAGCCTGGCAAATCTTATGATGTGAATGATTATGCCCAGGAATAATGTGCCGTGCCTTGTGCGTTAAATTTGAGTATGGGGAACTTACAGTATATAACCTGCATGCTCAGGTAGGGATTTCAATAGGAGGATTCAAGTGGGAGAATTGAAAAGTGGTCTGGTGTCTATTGATTACGCTTGCGCAAACAGATCCGTTGTAAATAGTATTTACTTGCCTGTGGAAACTTTGTACTCCATGCAAGAAGTTTGAACACACGTTTGAAATTGTTATTCTACAAGTAATAAAAAACATTTGAAAATGTGACAGGATGTAGGGATACCAGAACGGCAAAAAGTAAGGAAACAAGGTAGGGATGATCGCACAAAACAGTGAAGTATACAACCCCCCTACAGAGATCTTGTTCCATATACGTGTATAATAAAAAAAGATATGTAGGGGGGTTGTATACTTCACTGTTTTGTGCGATCATCCCTACCTTGTTTCCTTACTTTTTGCCGTTCTGGTATCCCTACATCCTGTCACATTTTCAAATGTTTTTTATTACTTGTTTATGTCATTTATTTTAGCAACAGTGCATGTTTGAGCTGAAATTTGCCATCACAGAGCAGAAGTCGGTGTCCTCACAGGTAGTAGGAGCCCTTGCTTTGGTAAATATTGACTCCGGTATTCACACTGCCAACATTGGCTGAAGAATCAGACCCAAGTCAACCCTTTTCTGGATGGATACTAGCTAGCTAAGGCAGTAATCCCTGTCTGAAGACCATAATATTAGCTATACCAGAAGTAGCAAGATTTATATTGTTGAGTCTTTAGATAGGCATTCAGCCCTCTCACAGAACACAGTAGATAGTAACATACATAAATTATACGCACAGAATTTACCTCGAAGTACGAAATTATGTAAACACAACGGCGCAAGACACTTCTAATTCAGCAATCTTGAGTAATAATTACGTTCGTTGCTGAGTGATCGCGCATGCGTACAAACGAGAAAATGGCGTGACTAAAGAAGCCATAGTTATTGAGTGGGCAGCTGCAGCCGCCTGGTGAAGACTTGGAGGTTGCGAAAAAGCGATGGGCTGGTGCACTGCTCGGTGTAAAATGCTGCTGTTTCGCGCGATAACCATCATGAGAGATTGAGGCGACGTTGAGCTAGCCCGTCTGAAAGAAGAAGAAAAAGAAAGAAGAAAGAAAAACAATTTGCCCGTTTTGCGAGTACCTGGTGTGGTACTTTCGCGACGGTTTTTCGCGGCGCGAGGAGTCTTGTTGGTCATGAAAACACTCGAAGATGAACGGTATGTGGTTATAAAGGTCTATAAGTGTACCGTTTCTGAGATTTGGAGAGATTTTTTTGTATTAGCATATATTGCGTGTACGTCGTATCCCTACATACAGAGTCTACCGACTCTGTGATTATTTGAACAGTTGTATGCACAGTATCCATAGGAAGGAAGAATGTACTAGTCATCATTAAGTGAACGACATTCTGGACTCTAGTGATACGATGATTAGGTAAACTTATGTACCTTAATGTGTCTCCAGGTAAGGCGGGACATGGTCTTCTTGTCACAGGCAAACACCAACGCATACACAGTACCTGGATATGCAAGATTTCAAATGCGGAAAATATTCAATGTGGTAACCAAACAACGTTCGCTTGAACCCATACGGAATTGAAACTGAAATTTGGTGCTTGTTCCTTCCACTACAATAAGCAGTTCTTGGGCAACTGGTGCTAAGTGTAGGTACCCTCTATGTATCCGCCTTGTGCAAAAGGTAGACACATACACAGTAGAACATAAGGGTTTCATCTAGGATTAGGGAGGAAACTCCCTCCCTGCACGTAGACTAGGCTAGATCATTGCGTGTATGCATAGACTAGGCTAGATCATTGCGTGTATGCATAGAAGGCCCAAACCAACTTGGTTTGCTTGAATCAATTGTCACACTTTGGAATGAACAAAAGTGTAGGGGAATAACTATGTGTTGTACTACCGTATATCTGGAAATTTTCGTGTAGTAAAATTTTCGTGTTTTATTATTTCGTGTCATAATATTTTCGTGGATTGGGTTACCCACGAAAATTTTTTACGGCAACTTCTCTGACACGTCGGAGAAAAGAAGTACGAAGGGCTTGCCGCGAGGCTACCGCGTTTATCCGGAACCTTGGAAGCAGCTGTTGGCCAAGAACTCGTGAATGAAAACCTAGGAACGCCACAGACAGGTACCCGTGTACGCTATGGCAGTAAAGAACGAAACGATTATCGGACACTTAGCTACCGCCGTGAGAAAGTTGTCGCGTGTTTGCTCGCTATTCCCATGGAGACCGTTCCTCGGTTGCAGGTAGCTGTCTAATGAGGGCCATCTCGCGAAGTAACTAGTTAGCATCGCGAAAAGATTCTGAGTAGCCTAATAGCTAACTATTCACTCGCGTAAAAAAATTTCGTGTATAAACTTTTCGTGGTTTATGGCAACCACGAAAATATTTTTACAACGAAAATTTCCAGATATACGGTATGTGCTTGTTCTCCATCTATATTTCTTCCTGAAATACACATCGTTATTAATTACTTGAACCCCAAATGTTACTATCTGCTTGATTATGAGGGGTAGCTATTACAACTTGCTGGTAGCACAAGCTAGGCAATTGCATCTCGTTCAAATTAACGCACATGTCACGTGACAACCAAGCTCAGTTGATTGAGTCAGCAATGCCAGCCAAACAAATTATTACAGCTCTCACAAATTCACCAGCACGGTGAGTTTCAACGTATACATGTAAGTGTCACTGAATGACAGCAACCACGACTGTGTGGTCAGAATCTTTGTGGGCCTTTCGTAACCCCTGCACTGGTTGAAGAGAGTGCTCAAGCTGATGGGAAGACAAAAGCGCTCATAACTCCACCACCAAGGTGAGTTTCAACACAATTATTATGTTTGTGTCACTGCATGATAGCAATCATGATGGTGTAGTCAGTAGACCTTTCCTGTGAGCTATGAGATTTGATTATTATGTTCCCCTACCAGGAGTGTAACATGCACGGACACATACGAACAACAGCAAAGATGTTAATTCATGTCAGAGGCAAATACCCCACAGTTGTTCTAACGCACAATAATCAAAGCTGGTACACATACCATGCAGGGTGAGTGTGACGGAGTGCATGAACCAGAATATAAAGTTAGCAGCTGAGTCAGGATCATCAAAACCAAATGCCAGACGAATCCTGTGGAACATAGAATCAGTCTTTCACTTCAATAACAATGGATTATACATATTCCACCTATCAATCGCACTGGAGTCCTAATTATCCTCATTCCCAGGCTGTCTCCTGCTCTATTTTTAGCTACCTTGGAACAACCCAACCGAAAAGTGGGAGAAGGCCTGGTACTCCTAAGTCATCAAACTGCAAGGTCAAACATGACGTAGGTGGACTCAGTTATACTGATCATGGCAAGGTGCCAACCCATGTTTTTGCCAGTACTACTGAGAAGTTCATGGACTAACAGCATGATAGCCATTGACTGAAAGCAGCACGAAACAACACGACTATGTTCTTGGATGTTTAATATTGGCGAGCGCATTAGCACGAGGCAACTAATCTGTCCGCGTATGTTGTGATCTCAGGTAGGGTTTGTATAGATATATATGTGGCAATTGTCAGGATTGCAATTACCACTTCAGGTTAATAAGATGGTACGTACATCCTGGTATACATGCTCAACACTGCGGATGGAGTTCGCAGATCTAGAGGCAGTGTGGTGCAGTGGCTGCAGTCAACAGCTAATCTTCATAAGACACTACACCATGAGTTTCAGCACTTGGCACTACTTCAGAAAATTTTTCCGATGTACGTTTTGACATCTTGTTACACCATGAGTTTCAGCGCTTAGGGATGGGCGCTATTTCAAGCAAACTACTTTGTCATCTTACAACAGCTTGACCACATGTGGTCGGCCTACTACATGAGGCCATACCTACTAATTATGCTCGGGTATTCTTTGTGCATATGCATCTCCTAGATTACCGCAGAGTACGTACTAAGTGCCCAGGTTTCGGGGACAATAGAATCCCGCTGAACAGGGGGGTGGGCGCTAGATCTGTAGTCGTGAAAATTAGTCACGCAGTATCCGCCCACCCCCATTACACATGCAGTATCGGCCCACCCACAAACTGTTATAAGGCAATCGTTTAAAAAAATGTCGACACATCGGAGGCAGGCCGGTCATCCAACACCAAGTGGTCTTCACTCCCATCCAGAGCATTAGAAATACCATACACCAAGGAGGACTTCTGCAAGATGTCCACATGAAGGGAAGTCCAAGCTTGAGACACCCAGTCAATTACGTCTTCATGTGTCGGCTGCGCTTCAATTGCCCATTGGCGTCTTTGCTGGTGGTGACTGCATCCATTCAGCCCAGTAGCCCTTGATGCTCTGCTTGAATAGCTTGTTCACCGATTTATCCATGGACTGTGCTAGGCCAGTGCAGCCACCTGGTACAACCACCACTTCAGAATTGCATTCTTCTTTGGCAATGGTAATGCTTTCAGCTGTTTGGTGTGGCGTGTATTGGTTTTTTTGTGGTCGTGCTTGCCATATATATGTGCTCCGTAGCCATTCATCTCTGGTCATCCAGCCGTTGGTTGTTGCCCTCACCTTCACGTTACTTGGAACCGTGAGGGCACGCTTAACACAAGTACCCAAGACTCCCCCTCACTCTTTAAAGTTCACTCCTGAAGCAGTAGTGGCAAGAGCAACCATAAACCAAGGGCGCATCGAGCCGCCGAAGGTGGCCATATTGATGATATCTTTTGTTCAATGCTGTACGTCTTTCGGGCACGGATTATGTACCTACAAGTTTCAAGTCAGTGAGAAGTTCATCATATGGCTCAACGAAGTCTTAGAGAAATGAAAGCCAACTCCTTCACTTTAATCGGCTCTACTGAAAGACACAACTTACCCAAAAGGTTGAGCCTTGCTGCTGGTGGGTCGGCGCTAAATACATGCACTATCAACTTCAGCCAAAACAGAGGGGTGGGCACTTGATCCATGATGGGCGCTTGATACGACGGTACTCTACGGTAATTATAATTCTCATGGTATCCTCTCACCTGTTCATTGCAGGGAAGACCAGAATGAGGATGTATATCCATGGAAATAGCATCAGAGGTTTGATCTCTTCCTGCCAGAGTTTCTGGATACATAACACAAGTTGAGAATCAGTGAGTGAAGATTGTATGCATGATACTCAGCGTGCATGTACTACCTACCTCTCGTGCTTCAGTACTGGGATCATAGCTGCCCTTGTACCTCCTTGCCTGTTTGTTGGGAGGAGTTCCAAGTGTGTGGTATGGAGTGTAATTATAGCTATGTATTAGCTTGAAAATCCAATTACATGCAGTATCTCTGCTCACCCAGTAATGGATTTTACAGAAAGCTGCGATGAGAACCCCAATCATAACGATGCACAGAACCCAGAAAGGACCATAAAACCTGCACAATCAAAGCAATTGATGATAGTAAAACTATATTGTATTGTCCTCACAAGAATTGCTTGGTGGACTGTACCCTTTACAGTACACAATAATACAGTCCATACAGGAAATGCCCTAGCAGCTGTATACTATAATTGAAAAATCCACAAATCCACAAATTAAGTACACAACTGTATGAAGTTGACATGAAACACGTCTGTGACTACCATTGCTGGGATCTTACACAGCGAACTGCAGTGCTATTCCAGTTGAGTAAGGTACTCCATTTCGATATGAACTAATCCAGCTGCATGGTGTGTGAGTGTGTGTACACACAAACATATTGGATATGTACAGCATAGATAGAACACGCTTATGGTCTAAACCTGCTACAGTGCAACAGAGCAAGAGAACGAACCTTTTGATTTTAGACTGTACGTAATGCTTGACACAAACATCAAATGTGTTTACAAAGTAGCCTCGTTCCCAGGCCTCCGCCCAGACTTTATCTCGCAGCCGTGGAGAAAAGCTGCGAGATAAAGTCTGGGCAGAGGCCTGGGAACGAGGCTATTTACAAAGTACATCACTGATTCTTGGCAGGTACAAAGCAAGTCACGCACAGCAAGGACTCCCAAGCAGGCACAAGTATCAGAGCATATTGATGCTACATTAGCCTTGCAGCAAAGGGTGCATGTAGATCATTGCAGAGCGCATTAGTGCGAGGCACTGAATGGGGTACCTATTTCTCATTATTTATGTCACACCCAGGAATGTTGATAGGAATTACTATTTGACACTATCTGGTAATTTTTCCACAAAGAAATTACAGACAGAACGAATGATGAATACAAATAGTTAGTTCGAGCAAATGGTCTAGCATGCCATGACACTACTGGAATATGTTATAACCGGTAGGAGAATGTGAAGTGCTGTTAATAATAATTACCGGGACTGGTGTAATAGTACATATCCCATCGTTTAAACAAACTTTGCAAGCAATCTTTTGGTACCGATTCCAGTGATTGACTGTATAGGGACTCCATAACTGACAGGCATACTCTAAGAGTGGACGTATCGAAGTGAGGAAGATTCGAAGCAGTGTGCCTGTGTCAATCCAGGTGTAAAACTGCCTGCATAACATTCCAGCAAGTTTCCTGGCTTTGTTGCATATTAAGGTTAACTGCCCTGGATAATTTCGATGTTGTAGACCAGAACACCGAGGAAAAATAACGGACCCAAAACATATCCTTGTGGTGCCGCAGAAAACACTATTAGCATAGCAAAAGTGATTGGGAAGCCAGCCAAAAGACCGTGTCAACTCAGATACCCTAAGTATTTAAGAATCTAGTACATAGCAGGCTCAGGGGCCCAGCAGGCTTGAGGTACACCAGACAGAATCTTGGAGATATCATATGCCATTGAGGTCCAGATTGGACTGGATTGCCAGGTTGCTGGATTGCCTGATTGCCAGGCCTGCCTGATTGCTCAGTTCAAGCCAGAATGCCAGATTACCAGGCCTGCCCAATTGCCGGGTTCAAGCTTGGATGCCAGGCCTGCCTGATTGCCAGGAACGGGAGAATCTGCACGGCCGTCAAGTCCGTGGTGGGACCACACGAAGTTTTGTATTCGGCTTTTTCAGCGATTCTCCTGCGTGGAGGAGTGCCCGCAGGTGTGGTATACGCAGGAAATAACGAAATACTCAGAAGCTGAAGTGGTCCCATGATGGACTCGAATAGTGTGTGAACGGTGCAAACACGAAGTATGAGGATGAAGGTGCCCATCCAGTCCAGTATCTACAGCTAGTTTCTCCTGTGAGGTTCAAGCTTGGATGCCCGATTGCCAGGCCTGCCTGATATTGCCAGCTTCAAGCTTGGATGCAAGATTGCCAGGCCTGCCCATTACCAGGTTCAAGCCTGCCCGCTGGATTGCCAGATTGCCAATGCCAAGTGCCTGATCACCAGTTTGTGCCTGCTGCGCCCCATGCACCCATTGCATGACAACTGTGCACAGCCCTTGCACCTATCGCCTATCAATGAAATGTGTTAACGACGTGCATGGGCTCATGCTGGATATATATCCGCCTACGTGGGGGGGAAGGGTTAATAGGATTAACAGGGAACATTGCTGACTATAGATTTGCTGAAGTACTTTTCTTGGAACAGGAACCTTCCTTACACTTACACTTACACTTGAAGAATGGCTTCGAGGGAGTTCATGCTAACTTCATGGCTGTGCTTAATAAAAGCTTCCAGGAAATCATGAGAACACTTCTCCGTAGAAATCTGTGACGTCACAAAAATCTGCTGACGTATCAGTGTCATTTCGTGGTATACAGAGAAACTGGAATCCCTTGTGCAAGCAGTGTTCATTCAGCTAACAGTGATATACATGCCAAAATAACATGCCAGTGTGGCTTAAATGTGAGACATATTATTTGCTCTCTTGCTCTGTTGCACTGTATATGTACATCCATATAGCCATAGACCCTCTGGGGACGTTACGTAAGAAGGACACTACATCCTACATCTACTACATTGCAGCTCACCACCAAAGTCCAGCTGGCCCATATGAGAGTCCAATGAATGGAAAACAGCAGATTATAACAGGCAGTACGAGGTCCACAACAATATAGAACCTTCATGAAAGAAACAATGTGTGTTACATGGTAAGCCATATACCCAAGTATAGTTATTAGCTACAGCAGCCACTGTGGTTAGGGTACATAATTATGGTGTACTTTTCAAATTTGTCCGTTCTCCGCAGGAACACAGCATTCCAGAAGATGTTGAACGTGATGCAGCACACCCACAGAAAAGAGACCCAATCTGTATACAAAGTTAATAATTTTTGTTCATAATATGCCTCCATGCATGGAGAACATCCACTTCATATCTCACCAATGAAGAGGTTGTACACGCCCTGAAATATGCACAGTCCTACCAGGTCACCATTCTTTGCTCTGTGAGCTATGTGGTAGTCTCCCTGGAAATATGATTGCATGCAGGAAACCAACATCCCATAAGCACTACAAAGTGGCATGGAGTAAAGAGCACTTGAATAGAGTGGTTACTTGTTCTGTTTCAGAATGTGCACGTGACATCTGGCAGCCATTTCAACAAAGTTTGAATTTCAAATGTATAGGGATCAATAGATTTATCTTGCTACTTGGCTGCATATGTGACCTGCGGAGCGAAAACCCGCTCCGTGTAAATGCAAGTTTTGACATCGCTACGTACAGTATGTCATAACATTTTCCGCATACTATCCATATTACATGACGTCCATTGTGAATACGTTTAGCTAGGTAGCTGCACTTCATCCGGTTGAGAGCTATATAGGTCAGACAGAGTGACATAAGCCAGAGGACAGCATGGAATGACACCGTTTGTGGTAAATAGTGCGTTCTGTGTGTGCAGCAACGCCATATATTAATTTATGCATGACGATATAGTTTAAGTTTCTTATAACACCGGAATGCATGGAAGCAGATCCAGGCATTATGCTCTGGTATCTTGTAGTCCAAGGGTCTGCTGACCCGACCTGTTGCTGTAATAACGGTGTTTTCGCCAAAGGGTACTATAATTGCCTCTAACACACAATCAATTATTGCGGGATGTGCCGGGTGGTCCTCAGCGGGTATTATTCACACCACAAGGTACCTAGGTGTATAGATATATACAAAATGAGACTACAAGCTGAAATTAGTGACTTGAAGCAACATGTGCCACATAATCCAATGTACAACATAAGTAGAACTGTCTCTAATCTCACTGATCATACAGGCTATTGCATAATCTGAAGATGTATAATTATGCACAAACAAGAAAGAAACTGTTATAATTTCGACAAGATGAAGATGAAACCAAAAACACTGCATGCACGAGTTTGTTGTGAGAAGATTTGGAAGTGAAGCTAGTAATTTACAAAAACGATTATAACAAACATTAAACACATGCACTACAACAGTTAGAAACAACACAGAGAATCTCAGTATGACATTTATACGGCAAGGACCATATTCTCCGCAAAACTTTGTTCATACAAACATTAAGACACTTAATTGAGGGAGAACTCAGGTGCCATATTGCACAACCATAGAATGACATACAATAGTTTATCAGCAAGCTCTGCTGCCTCAGCCACCCATCCGAAATTACACTAAATTCACTTCTGGAACCACAATCCAACCCAATGCATGGTAATTAGATTCATAAGTGTTCGGTTTGTGGTTCTTCGATCGCGCATAACACTGACTACTGTACACTATGACTTTTAAATAAGTGCTTGGTCAGCATTGGTCCGGCAGCCATAGGACCTGCGGGACCGGCTCCAGTGCCTCTGACCCTGCCGCACTCTACGTCATACCTTGAAAGGCTCAGAATTGTGGCCATTCCAATTTGTACACAGGTGTTGAGAGAATACCACCGAAAGAGAAAACGAAGTACTGGAGCTGGCAGATCTCTAGCTAGCTGTTTATCAAGCAGAATCCTATGGTCAACAGTATCAAATATGCACAATCAAGCTAACTGGTAGTGTAGTTCAAGATTTCCGCCATATATCTCGTTGGAAATCAAAATTGGTATGCATGGAGAAACCGCAAATATTGATGACAGTGACATCAGTGAAAATGCTCTACATGTAGACATTCATCTTGCACCAAAGTTGAAATCTAGTATGGCTGTACTCTTTTAGCTCACCATAATGTAGCTAGCTGATTGGAAGAATGCTGACACACTTAGGTAGAGAATGAGTCTCTGCAGTGAAGAGAGAATGATGACATTCATGTACTATGGCATGACACCAGGTGAAATATATACCTGAGGGAGGAACTTGTACTTCTTGAAGAGAACAATGACAGCCACAATGAAAACACTGCAAATGAATCATAATATGCAAACTTTAACTCCATAGGCTTGCAAAAGAGCACCCGTAAGTTATGCATCTTACAGATGGGAGTGGGTACTATTTTAGTGTTTCTGCATTCATCTGCCCATGTTTGTTAGCCATGTATCGATCATTGGTTAGCATCCACTGCTCTAAATACAGCTGTGAATTACTGCTATATCAGTTGAAAGATGCAGGGCCGGTGCAGCAGGGTGGGCCGGGTGGGCCATGGCCAACCCAATTCTCAGGCCAGGCAGTTTGTTTGTTTTTTACCTGTCGCTCCATCGCGACATCGAGCATCGAGGCAACATTGAGCGCTCAGTCGATCGACACTTGCACTCGTACTCGTACTCGTGATCGGGTCATAGCCTCGTTCCCAAGCTAATTATAAGCTGTGGCGATTCGTTCCGTCGTACCTAGCCTCGTTCCCAGGCCCCACCCAGCTTTTCGTCGCTTCGAAGAGACACGCGGGATGCTACCGTCAAAGCACATGGCGGCCGCTGGACCAGCAATCCTCTTACATCTGGAACTTGCAGTGCAAAGCACGAAGGTGCCACGAGAGCCTATCCTGATAACTGAAATATGAAGGTGAAAAATGTATTCCATGCTTCACGTGGACTGATCGGCGCTTCCCACCTCTGCACACTGCCTTCGGCAGCGTCCAATGGATTCTGGCCGACCCTATATCTTTTACAGTGATCCGGCCCTGAGATGTAGGGTATAGTCTCTGAACTCCAAAGCAGCTCTGACGGTTACGATGCCCACTCGTGTCTTGTCTTAATCTAATTTGTGTGGTGACAGGTAACTTATAATTACCTGCTAGACTGCTTCAGCTAACCTAATCATGACTCACAGTTCCTGTGATGTACACGAGTGTATTGAAGTGTCATGACGGATTTGTGAAGTCATGTGCATGCAACTGCTCCATGTCCTGCACACGCATGCACTTCGTTCAGGCCCGCCCCCCAATGGCCTGCATTCCTACTAGCTAGTTTAATTTACATAATTATGTGGTGAGAGGTAACTTACCAGCAAACCATAGAAATCACTCCAACTGAACGACGGAATCCCAGAACAATGTCCTGTAAAGGGGAAGAACAGCAAGGTAGCTATGTTTGTGGCTAATGGCACCATATCTGCATAACATGTACAACTGCATGCACAACCTGTCTGCTGTGTTGATATTACTACGTAGTATTAGCTGTTATATCACATCTGAGTCACCTTCTGAACTAGGGCCGGACTCAAATTATGATGCATGAAATATAATAATAGCCATGGACCAGATTGGATAGAGGAAGTATTAAACTTTACGTATCGGTGATGGGCACAAATATGCATCCAGCACCTACTTGCTGCCGGAACAATAACCAGTTCGTTATACTTTTACTCAGCATGTTCAACATCCTACCCCATCGGTTCTTACACAAAAGATATACCTATAGAGCTAAAGGAATCACAGTACAGCATGCGTATGAGGCTCACACATAAAATGTCTGAAGTGAATACAGGGTAGCAGTCCCCGTACGAACTGTTTCCTCCATATTCTCCAGATCCAGACATCTTGACTTCTCGATCACGTCTTTTTCAGCTCCGCCCTTCATGTATACATGTATATATCCCATAGTAACCCCTAGCCCTATATGAATACGATCCGAATCGCATGACGCGGGCCCCTGGCCTATTTGATCGAGGTCATGCATGAGGTAGTTGCCTCATAAACAAATGATAAAGTACGGTTGCGTTGCGAGCGAATCACTCGGCCGAAGAGCGACAGCCTTGTCGACCTTGGACAGCAGGCATCGGAAATGGATTCCCACCGAATGAGTGTACAACGGTGTAACGGTTGCAGGAGTCAGACACGTCTAGACAAAGTCAGGAGGAAAACCGAAGGAACAGATGAACTAGAAGTTGTCACAGTGTTGTGGAACTGCACCTGCAAATAATAAACTTCACCTCAGGCTCAGAGTAAGTTTGAAATTGAGAGGTTTGGTAGCTGCATGGGGCGGGTACAATCGGAATCCTCAAATTTGATTTCTTCTCGAAGGTATGCAATTAGAAAAACCACTTCCTGGAACCATAGATAATAGATAATAGAGTATACATACTCTATTATCTATGCTGGAACAAAATCACTTCCGAGTAGCATTTCACTCACTGCATGCAAAAGGGCAGTAAAGTAGCGATGGCTGCTTGGTTGTTGGGTCTTGCCCGACAATCGACTCTGACAGCGGCAACGAGGGCAGTGAGTTGAGTCTGCTAGCACTAGCTGCGTCACCTTTGCCTCGGCCCTTATATACTCGCTGGCCAGACTCATTGCAGACTGTCTATGAGGTCACCAATTCCAGGTTAGATCATGTATGACTTGTATGTGCCAAGTAGTAATATGTAGCCATCCTTCCAGTAGTCATTGCTAAGCATCACTGGCTTCTCACCGTGTAGCTATCACCTGCACTGCTGTCAAGGCTGCTGTTTGTACTGTAGTGTGCAACAATTAGAATGCCATGTCTAAAACGTGGAAGTTTGAGGAAGTCGAGGTCATTAATGGAAGTTGTTTTACAGTAATTGCATACACATGTACCACAGTGCGTAAAATGAAATTTTGGGATTCCAGTCCAGTCCAGTCCACTGATTGTACAGATGTTTGCAGATCACCTGTCGCATGTGTGAGCGAAGGATTTTGAATTGTCCAGTGACAAATTCACGTGACTGCCATGAGCTTATTTTAATCAGTGCAACGAGTCTCGTTCAAGATTGTAGTCTCATAACTCGTTCAAGATGTTGACCCTTCACATTCGCTCACCATGCAATCGAGCTGCGCCATTCTTCTGTATGATAGGGCTCACATTTCCTGTAACTGTAAACCATTCTGTGTATTGCTGCATGGTCCTCTCGCTCACCTGAAACAAACAGACTCACATTTTGCTGCAGGTTTGGCAACAAAAAAAAAACGGCCGTGGTCAAGTGGTAAACTGTAGATGTCTCACCTTCCCTTAGCCTCGAGCGCTACCAGTACTTAAATAACTACTATTCTAGTCTATTTCATTGGACGATGCAAACAAAAAAAAACCTGGTAGATCACAACCTGGTACATGGGAAACTGGACCTTACTTCAACAGTTGTTGGGTAAGGAAGAGTTGCCTTCAGACTATTAAACTTCTCCCCTGATACTCAGAATGTGAAAGCAGAGTGGGACGACTCTGAAACAGGGTTACTGGTAACAGTTACTGATATTACATGTAGCTCCATCCCAAGCGTTCCTCCTGACCTCCTGTCGGGTGCAAGTGGGGGAACTGGGGACTCTGGAGGTTGAGGCCCACCAACCCATGCTAAAGTCAATCCAGAACCTATGATTGCGGTGGGAGCTGGTGGGTCTCCTCTATTCATAAACACTTTGTTTCAGAGTACACTCGCACCGCCACAGCCGCCGATGCATGTTCAGTATGGCCTCCCTTCGTGTCTTCGATGATTCATCCCCCAGTACACATGAAGATTGCACATTCAGTCAGACCTTAGCCTCAGTCCCAGGCCAAGGCCTGGGACTGAGGCTAATTACACTCCAACCATCGAGCACGCCTCATCACACATCACAGTATGAGAGGGGTACAGAGTGGAGGCAGCGGTAGTGCACTTTCAACACAGTAGAGGAGGTGGCAGTCACACTCGCAGCCTATGTCAAAGTCACTAGGCATGCCCCATTAGGCTCATCCCCACTGCGTAATCATAACCTACAGTCAACACCCAGCATTTGTATAGTGTGAATACTGAATTGTTCCCCAGCTGATGTACGAGGCATTTTTACATGTGCGAGGATATATGGTGCTTTACAGGGAGTAGATACCATAAAGCGTATATTGAGCGGGTTAACCGATAGACGATGTGCATGCTGTGTCCAAGACTCTGCTGATGTGAGGATTACTTGGTATTGCCGTTAAATGTAAGAGCAGTGTTGGCCAACAGCAACCCAGGACATCACACAAGTTGTGTTTTTTCCTCCAGGAATGTCTCCAGCTGCTGGTAATCTTCTTGGGGTTCCATTAAGAGTGGCTTTTCACCCTTGGAGGGTATGTCCCTACAATTTGGGTAAACAAACCTTTTTTCTGTGATGGTCACTTTAATTCCATGATCTTGTCCTATGGGGGGGGGGGGGGGGGGGGGGGGGTGGCTATGTGTAAACAGCTGGAACCGTTTCTATCTGCTGCACATTGAAGCTGTCAGTATTCATGACAAGTAGTCCAGCCCCACAGCCACTGAAGTGCAAGTTGTGAGAGAAGATTCATGAGCTATACTGGCTCAAAGTTTGCACATGCGGACAGTTTTTAAGTAACCTGGTTTAGCCAGGCGCATAGACTAAATCCAAAAAGGGTGCATTGGATAGAAAATTGCACTCCGCGATGGAGAAAGGCAGCGACAGTCTGACAACCGGGAACAAACACGAATGCTATGCAATAACCTTGTCTACACATCGTCTGACTCGAGTACCTATAGCTAGCAAGGCATCATGTGTCATAGTTCTAATCTTGGCATCGCTGTTTGGCCGACCGAATTTCTATTGTTTCATTACACTGCAAAGCGTTTTATGAGTGATGCATAGTTGGAGTGCCTTGCATCATATTTATCCAAATATCACCTCCCAGACCCCCCCCCCCCCCCCCCCCCCCCCCCCCCCCCCCCCCCCCCCCCCCAGCACCACCAGGACTGCTCCTGCTACCCCTCGGATCAGCTTACTGGAACTAATGCAGTCTGAGGGTGGGGACAACTCAGCCAAATCTACTGCACAGCACCTATTACAGCACATGGGTGGACAGCTTCCTGGAAGCGTGGCAGGAGAATCCAGACGGTAAGGGAGGGGGGGTGAGATCATGGAACAGGAGGAGGGAAGGGATGAAGATGAGGGATACTGTATTAGTTTCCGTGATTATATGCTGCACTTGATTAGTGGCCACCCTCGACTAATAGCCGCACCTCCAGAAGGGCTGAACAAAATAAATGCTACCCTTGTTTAGTAGCCGCGGCTAGCATTCGAATGGTCGGCGATCAATCAAAGTTCTTTGTCTAGCCCTCGAGGACCGTGACTGTTTCGCTGTAATCGTGAAGAGAGGAGAACAGATTAATATTGTTGGTCATATTCCCCGAGAGCTGTCTAAGAACATTTGGCATTTTCTGAGGTCGAGACACAGAGGGGGCAAGTGACGTGTGACCTGCGAAATCTTTCACGACTGTAATGGCTTTGGCATTTCCTAACGCACTTTGCGATGGAGAAAGGCAGTGGCAGTCTGACAACCGGGAACAAATACGAACGCTATGCAATAACCTTGTCTACATGTCATCTGACTCGAGCACCTATAGCTAGCAAGGTATCATGTGTCGTAGTTCTGATCTTGCATTGCTGTTTGGCCGACCGAACTTCTGTTGTTTCATTACACTGCAAAACTTTTTATGAGTGATCCATAGTTGGAGTGCCTTGCATCATATAAATATCACCTCCCAGACTCTCTCCCCCCCCCCCCCCCCCCCCCAGCACCACCAGGACTGCTCCTGCTACCCCTCGGATCAGCTTACTGGAACTAATGCAGTCTGAGGGTGGGGACAACTCAGCCGAATCTACTGCACAGCACCTACTACAGCACATGGGTGGACAGCTTACTGGAAGCGTGGCGGGAGAATCCAGACGGTAGGGAGGGAGGGTGAGATCATGAAGTGAGTGACGTGTGACTAGCGAAATCTTTCATGACTGTAATGGCTTTGGAGTTTCCTACCGTTTCATCAGGATGATTGTGATGGGCACTGCATGGCCCAGGGCTTAAACAAAACTTCTTTGTGCATACACAGTGCTCCAATCCCTTTCCTCGCTTTCTGAGTTTAATAAGCGACGCCTTTGATTAGTGGCCGCCCTTGAATAGTAGCCACAGTAAATTATGTGATGAAATAAATAGTATAAATAGTAGCCGTGGCGTTTGATCGCAGAAATACAGTAGTACAAGGAGAGACAAGGCCAGTAGGAGGAGGGTTGAGAATGTGATAAGTAGTTCAGTTCATATCCCCGCTTACACAAATACCAAAATCATGTACGTGAGCCCTGATTGACAGCAAAGCATTGGTTACTAGGCATTTGGGGTACCAAGTCAGTTCATATACCGTAGTCTCTCGAAAATACGCCCACCCTCGAAAATACGCCCACCCCCCTTTTTCGCGACAAGTTGTTGCAAAGGGTCATTTATTACTCGAAAGTACGCCCACCCTATTAGCTCGAACAGGAAAAGCACTTGAATGGCTAGCTCCGGAAGAAGCACTGTCAAAGAGGTTGGACTAAGAAATGAAGGCTGGCTATCGCGTTACTATTTACAATGAATTTCATTATGTTGCAAGCCCATTGCATAATCAGCTGTGTACTGAACGCATGACATGAGACTGTGCACGCGCTGTGCATTGCATATTTGTGTCTTCGCGTGTGCAATCGCCTTAGCGTAGCACTAGCAGCGCACTAGGAAGCAGCAGCAGCAATCGGCAATTAAGTCCCGAAGATAGTCTGCGCACTCTACGTCATTCAAGCAGTCCTGCTGTGTCTTGTTTGCTGTTCCTGTAGCTACTCAACACGAAGAGATTGTTCTTGCTCACCAAGAAACTCCGGGACTAGTAGTAGTTAAGCCTTGCTAGAATGACTGTTGCAGTATTGCACTCGTATACGCATGTACTTGGTTGGGCCTACTTTCGAATTGGGTGGGCCTATTTTCGGGAGAAGGGTCCTCGAAAGTACGCCCACCCCCCTCTTTGAGCAGATTCTAAATTCATCGCCCATGGGCGTATTTTCGAGAGACTACGGTACATATTTGAAAACTAGTTGGTGCAAGTGACCCTATATCTGTGATGTGGCAGCTAATCCTAACCTATACGGGTAAATATGTTGACGGTATTACAACTGCATTAGTGGACTCCCTGACCTGACTTCAAATGGATGAGGAATTTTATGTCACAAATGTAAGCTAAAGCCTCTTGTTAATGTGCAATGCACCACTGGCTTACTACATACATTTACTTTCCCAGTTCTCAGTCCAAAGCTGTGAACACATGCGTGGCAACAAGGATTGGGCACCTCTCAGGAGACAGATTATCTTCACGCCAAGACACCATCAATGTAAGCCAACATCACATATACACTGCAGTCAGAATCTCTCCATGTCCTCCACTGTACCCAGGAATTCTTTTCTGGTTAGCTTTAATTCCCTACCAGTAGTGTAATAGTGACCTTGAGGCCACAATTAATAGTCTATTGCCATGAATTAACAATATCCATGCAGGCCAGCTGTCACTTGAACCCTGTACAAAATGGTTTCTTTCATAGGGCCTCCATCGAGGCTTCATAAGTGGAGATTAGAGCGAATATCCTTCCAGCTTGCTGTCTCCAGCTGCTCTGTGACAAGCCTTATGCAGGTACGGAATGCAAGGGGGGGGGGGGGGGGGGGGGGGGGGGGGGGGGGGGGAGGGGGGATAACAGAACAGCAAAAAGTAAGAAAACAAGCAGGGATGATGGGGGGGAGGGGGGGAGGGGAGGTGGGGAGGGGGAAGGGGGGAGGGGGGGAGGGTTCTATTGTGTGCAAATAACTGTAAATGCCATGGAATCAAGGAAAACATGCCATAGAAATTAGATACATTTCAAATCAGCTATTTCCTTCATCCCTTACACACAAATATGAGTAATGTGGGGCTTGCTCAGGCTTGGAAACTCCAGTCAAAATACACAGCAGGTCTTCTGGTGGATGAAGATTATTGGAATTGAGGAAAACATGGCAATTGGATTAGAAATTGCATTTCACTTTCTTCCTTTGCAGACAGAAACCGTTTAGTTACTCAGACATTGGAATGCCAACCAGAAGAACGCAGCAGTATTTAACTGCTGCACTCTGTACACAAAATCAGCTTGCTTAACCTGGCTACAAGCTGATCGGTACAGCACACTGAACAGCAAAGCAGTACTCTTGGACTCAAAAAGGTTTGTGAAAGTAGCTACTTTATTATTAGTTCATCCTGGTACTCAGTGTCATGCAATTGCACTCATTCCTGCTTGCAGACTGAACATGGCGGGAAACATCTGCTTCCTGGTCTTCATGGCTGTCATCACCTACTGCCATGGGGTAGGAGAACTGAAATGCTGGTACACCAGTCGCGTCACGTCCAGAAATGTAATATACAGTTGACCATCGACCAAATTCGAACGCAATTCTTCCAAAGAATACCAATCCTGCCTGTGCAACTGTTCAGACAGGGATCGAAATGCTTTATGGCGTACAGAATGTGATAGATGCTATTGGTTCAAGAGTCGACCTTTTGCCACATTTTGTCTACCTCAGTGTGGTCAAATCATCATTGACGCCTGGCAGACCTGTGGGGCCTACTCTGATGTCAGAAATGAAGCAGAGCTTTTGATAGGCATGTGTGCATCCTTTAATGGGATGCCATGCCACACATATTACACTCAGCTCTTTGCAGCGTTTCAAGATGGCGCCAATTGCTTTGGAGATTTGATGTCACCAGGCAGCTGCTGTTCTACAGACCGCCACACTGACATTGATTTAGATGTTCGAAACTATGGCTGTTGTGTTAATGTGCCAATAAATTACTTTGCTGCAAATGACAGCTTCAGGCATCAACCAAGCAGCCAACACACTCTTTATTTACTGTCGTGTCCAAAGGCCCCTCAATTGCACCAACAGCCCCTTGCCAGTTCAAGGCACCACCAGCCCCCCCTTCACCACCAGGCCATCCGACAGCACGACAGCACTACGGCCCACCAGACACCACCAGAAGGCCACCAGACACCACCATGAGGCCACCAGACACCACCACAAGGCTATCAGACCCCACCACAAGGCGACCAGACACCACCACAAGGCCACCAGACACCACCACAAGGTCACCAGACACCACCACAAGGCCACCGGGCTCTACAAACCGCCCACAAGTTAACCCTCCTGGAAGTGGTGCAGGCCAGCCTATTGCTGCAGCTGCTATATTGGCCATTGCTGCAGTGATTGGTAATGCTGTACCCATACATCTTTAGGTTTGGATTACTGCACGCGGTTATGGAGGTCTTCTGCTAAACTTTTGTTCAGTTTGCATATAGCTACTAGCTATGTACGTTTGCCAGATACAGTTACTGTGAACTTTAGATAGGCATTGTAGCAGTTTTTTGTTCTCAACAAATTCAGGAGCACATAAAGCGGAAGTGACAAAACTTAGAGGTATAAATCCGAACGACCATCCTAATAATAGTCTGATTGTCTGAGAACAGAACATCCACTGCATGACTGTTATTACTAGGATTGAAACCTGCCACCATGGGGTGTGTAGATTATTACCTACCTCAAGGTGTTACATTTAACGTGCACACTGCAACTACTATAGCTAATCGTGCAGCTTGTTCACAGATGGTGCAGCTTGTACATGTATATAGTCAGCTGGTCACATTTGCATCCATAAACCTATCAGTTTTCAGGACCAGCACATTGCTCAGTTTAATCATTTTTGTTTTTACCAGTTCAACCATTCAACTACCCTAACCATCCATTCCTAATTCTCAGACATCAAGCAATAAAACATGAATTTAATTTAGCCTCACACCCAGCCTTTCTCGCCCCAGCTTTTGTCGCTTGCAGTAGTACTAGGTTTGGTTATATGTCACTGGAGGGCTGCTATAGTCTATGGACAACTTTGTGGTAGCTGAGAAGGGTAGACTCACTTTGGTGCATGAGCCTTAAATATTTATTTTTATGTTCCATAATTAAGGATCATCAAGCATTATTAATTGACCTGAACACCCTTGCTCCATATACCTCTGTTCGCTGCAGGGTACCTACTACGCAAAACACATACTTACAGATAGTAATAGCATACCCATGCAGTTGGGTTTGGGAACATTGTTGACAGTGATTTATGAGTTGCAATTTGCTTATCTGCTGCAGTGGTATAGTAGTATGTTGTGTTCATAGTCAATTACAAACCAATGAATTGAAAGATAGGATGTGTTTGTGTGGCTGACATCTGTATCTAGCTAGCTATAGTGACAGGTGATGCCGAAGTTAGCCAATTGTAGGTGCAAATTTAAACAAGATGCAGTATTGTAGATCTGTTGGGATATTGAAATACAACTGTACTAAAACTTTCCCATTGGTTTGGGAATTTGGATTTACAATCGTTGTAATTGGAAGATTTTTTTCCTGTGATTAATGAGCCAGGCTGTCAGCCCCCTCACTACTACATCTAATGTCATTGATGTACATGTATACAAGTAATAAAAAACATTTGAAAATGTAACAGGATGTAGGGATACCAGAACGGCAAAAAGTAAGGAAACAAGGTAGGGATGATCGCACAAAACAGTGAAGTATACAATCCCCCTACAGAGATCTTTTTCCATATACGTGTATAATGAAAAAAGATATGTAGGGGGATTGTATACTTCACTGTTTTGTGCGATCATCCCTACCTTGTTTCCTTACTTTTTGCCGTTCTGGTATCCCTACATCCTGTTACATTTTCAAATGTTTTTTATTACTTGTTTACGTTCATTTTTTTTGCAGCAGCAGCAGGTGTGGTGTTGTTGAACCACCATGCGTTGGGCTACATGCTCGTCCTTGGTGTATTATAAGGGCCAGGTTGCCATGGAAACCTTTGTAATTGCAAAATATACATGGCAACCAGGCTGTTACATTTGTTTCCTGTTTCAGTTTACAAAATTTCATGTTGTTCGAGTACAATAAGACGTGCAAAGATTGAGCTTGTGATTCTACAAACATAAATTATGATGCATGTACACAAAGTCAAGTCATCAGAACACAGTGCAGCTGCAGTCGGAGCAAAGCAGCTTGTCTTGAGTAACCTGTGTGTGTGAGCGTGCAGTGGTGTTAATTTTTGTGCACCCAAAAGTCAATCCATCCTGCACTATCACAGAATGACTTTTGTGTGATGTTTTCATGCTATGATCATAATTATGAAACTACAAGCACAAACTTCTGATAGTGGTTATGTTGTAAGTTGTAATTAGCTATTACAAGCTGGTGGTATAGGTAGTATACAAACAGACTGAAGTAGGCTGTACTTAGAGCAGCAGGGACACACTATCCAGTGTTGGGGAATTTCTATCATAACGTCAACAGTGCTATTAGTAGCCACCTGCGTGTTCGTGACATTGACATGGCCTTGCTGTCTGGTGACTTTGAGTCACTAATGGCTCGTAGTGGCAGTCAAAACAGCCGCTACACAGTACGGGTAGCTGGGTAGCGAAGCAACGAACTGCTGGCACAAAACGTCAACTCGAACTCGCAAAAGTCTTTCGGGAAGTTCGAAGGACAGCTGCAAATAATTCTTAGTTGCTACGTGACCGTTTTGTGAGCATGCGCACAAATACGTAACAAAATGGCGCCCAATAACGAAGCCATAGTTTTCCATAGCGCCCTTGGAGCGCTAGGGAGGTTACTTGGAGGTTGCGAAAAGCGATGGGCTGGTGCACTGCTCGGTGTAAAATGCTGCTGTTTCGTGCGAAAACCATCATGAGCGATTGAGGCGTCGCTGAGCTAGCCCGTCTGAAGAAAGAAAGAAAGAAAGAAAGAAAGAAAGAAGAAAGAAAAACAATTTGCCCGGTTTGCGAGTACCTGGTGTGGTACTTTCGCGACGGTTTTTCGCGACGCGAGGAGTCTTATTGGTCATGAAAACACTCGAAGATGAACGGTATGTGGTTATAAAGGCTTATAAGTGTACCTTTTCTGAGATTTGGAGAGATTTTTTTGTATTAGCATATATTGCGTGTACGTCGTATCCCTACATACAGAGTCTACCGACTCTGTGATAATATTCTTTTACTCTGTTTATGAACTATAGTCCTGAAACAATCATAATGCTATTGTGTGTGACAAAACCTTTAGCTAGTTTATACAAACAAGTTCTCTTGGGAGAAATGATGTTTACTATTATAGCTAGCTGCTCCTTTAGCTACTTTTCGTTCACGCATACATTATTTGTGGAGAAGACCAACCTTGAAAGATTGCCACTTTGGTGAACAACCTTGTGACATCCAATTCCAGTTTCAACTTTTGTGTTGCAGTAAGGAAGCTGTGATTGTACTGTTTGTAACATAGTATTACAAGTAATAAAAAACATTAAAAATGTATCAGGATGTAGGATACCAGAACGGCAAAAAGTAAGGAAACAAGAGGGATGATCGAACATAACAGTGAAGTATACAATCACCCCTACAGAGATCTTCTTCCATATATACATGTACAATGAAAAAAGATATGTAGGGGTGATTGTATACTTCACTGTTATGTTCGATCATCCCTCTTGTTTCCTTACTTTTTGCCGTTCTGGTATCCCTACATCCTGATACATTTTTAATGTTTTTTATTACTTGTTTATGTAATTTGGGGGGGGGGGGGGGGGGGGGGGGCAGCAGGCGCATGTTTGAGCTGAAGTTTGCTGCAGAAGTCAGTGACCTCACAGGCACCTGGGCAGTAGGTGTCCGTCCTTGCCTTGGTATGTGGACAATATTACTCAGGTATTACACTTCCAGCATTGGCTGAAGAATCAGGCCCAGGCATCTCAAGTCAACTGTTCCCTAGATGGATGACAAAGCCACTGAGTTCTCCCTGTCTGAAGACCATGCATATGGCATAGGCAGTTTATAGTAGGGACATTCATATGGGTGTTGAGATAGGCATTCACCCTGCTCACAGAATACAGTATAGGTAGCAATATAAGCTTAGCTAAAATCATGCGTACAGGGACTAACCTCAGAAGAGTGTCTCGTTTGACAACACATCGGTGAACGTATCTTCCCCACTGTTTCTAATTCAGCGATCTTGAGTAATAATTACGTATCGTTGCTAAGTGATCATTTAAGTGCGCATGCGTACAAACGTGAAAATGGCGTGACAAACGAAGTCATAGTTATTGAGTGGGCAGCTGCAGCCGCCTGGTGAAGACTTGTACTTGGAGGTAGCGAAAAAGCGATGGGACGTTGCACTGCTCGGTTGAAAATGCTGCTGTTTCGTGCGAAAACCATCGTGACAGATTGAGGCAACGTTGAGCTAAGTTGTCTGAAGAAAGAAGAAGAAGAAGAAGAAGAAGAAAGAAAGAAAGCCGAAAGAAAAACAATTTGCCCGTTTTGCGAGTACCTGGTGAGGTACTTTCGCGACGGTTTTTCGCGATGCGAGGAGTCTTGTCGGTCATGAAAACACTCGAAGATGAACGGTATGTGGTTAAGTGTACCGTTTCTGAGATTTGGAGAGATTTTTTTGTATTGGCATGTATTGCGTGTACGTCGTATCCCTACATATAGACTCTACCGAGTCTATGATGGTAGCTAGCTAAGGTGTATGAAATTATGCATGCACAGAAAATTGTAAGATTGAAACTGTTTTGGCTTATGGCTACATCAACGTTTCTTCTCCAGAACTAACCATGCTGTATTCCGGTGTTTCAATGCTTCCTGTGCTGCTTACGATCCTCCTCCTGACCCTTGAGCTCACTTCTGAGGGCATTGAGTACCATGTCAAACCAACCGACCCAGAAGTTACACAGTGTCCAGGTCAGCCTTGTCAGACACTGGCTGAATACTTGGAAAACAAAACCTGGGACTACAGTTCCCATGCTAAAGTTGTTATCATGCCTGGACATCACAGAGTAACTCAGTCATTCCTTGTAATTTTTGCATTTAATTTTACTCTGCTTGGTGGTATAAGTGACAACCACACTCTTCACGATACACGCCCCATCCTCCACGTTGCTTCAATTTGGTTTGAAGCTGCCATCTATCTGAACCTGACTGGAATCATTGTCATCAAATCTTATGAACTGGAAAAGTTCCCTTGGGCACCCCTCGAATTTACCAACGTGTTGACCTTGCGAATCAGTCAGATTGCTGTACACAGTACACGGGGTGGGATAGACGCAATAAACATGTTTGGAAATTTAGTGATTGAGCATTCCAGTTTTGATACGATCAGTTCTGGAAGCAACATTATATTGCGTTTTACAGACTGTCCATTACAAGAAGCTGTATGTGCAATCATTCGGGTGCTACATGTACCCCTGAATAGTTACCACCACAACATTGATATTCAAAACTGCACCTTTACCAATGTTGGTGGGGGGAGTATATTTGTAAACCTTGCAATTGAGCATGAGTTGAACTTTTTCCTCTTCAGATTGATATTTCAAATATTAAAACTCTAGGACAACAGAAGAATGACATTCAACTTATTACCTGGGAGACTAAAGCACCATACATGCTCAGAATTAGGGACAGCATACTTGAAAACAATGGGAATGGGAGTATAATTGATATCACCTCATATTCATTTGGCACTAATCAAAAAATACAGATCATTAACTGCACACTGGCTGGACATAGAAATGGAATTGCAATATATTCTCGGCACCACAAAAATGACCAAACTGTAGTGACTTATGCTGCTCTAGAAATTGAAATTAAAAGGACAATTATCAGAGACAATAACTTCAACGTGGTAGCTGACAGGATAGGTGTGGGCCTCAAGTTATTCTGTGGAGGTTTCAACTATTCACAGCCTTCAATCACGCTTAAAAATGTACTGTTCAGCTCCAACATCAATCAAACATTGTCTGCAGCTCTACCCTCTGTTGTGTACATGGAATTTGCTCAGAATGTATCATTTGTTGATTGCAACTTCACTGGAAATAGAGGCACACCTATTGTTGCCTACAGCAGTCGTTTCAGTGTTTCTGGTGCACTCAACTTTGTAAACAACACGGGCTATGAGGGTGGCGCTCTTGCTTTCTATGATGATAGCTCCATGAGTGTCCATAACAATACAGATATCATTTTTGCAGGCAATTATGCTCAACATGTGGGTGGTGCTATATTTGCAAAGAGCTGTTCGAAATTTGTAGGGAGATATGGTAAAAGTCTTTGTTTCTTTCAACTTCCAGACACAAAGCACTCCTTAACGTACGCAAATATAAAAGGAAATAATTATTTACGATTTCTTGACATAAACTTCACTTTTGTTAATAACAAAGCTAAAGACGGAGGTGATGCCATATATGGTGGAACGCTACGACAATGTGTACCAATTCAACATACAAGTGCCAGTCTTAGTGGAGCATTTGTTCTTGATCAAAATAAGTTGAACATTGCCACATACAGACAACCAGGTTTCTCCAAGGTTACATCTGACCCTACGCGAGTATGCTTGTGTGTGGATGGAAAGCCAGATTGCTTCACTATTTTTGCCACCAAGACTCACTATCCTGGAGAAACCTTCACAGTCTCTGCAGTAGTAGTTGGAGTAGAGCTGGGAACTGTGAACGCAACAGTGTATGCTCATTTCCTACCATTACAACAAAGCAAGGCTGAGCCATCACTTAGAGACCTTCAAGAATCCCAGCGGGTTGGACATGACAGCTGTGCTGAATTGAAATACTCAATACTATCTATGAATAACTTTGAAATTTTGGTACTCACTGCCCAAGACGTTTCTGTATCTGAATATCTGGACCCTGTCAATGCCAATCAATCCGCCAATCAATACCAGAGTAGGACACAGGAAGGCAGTGTTCGTCACAACAAGTACTCTGATTCTCAGGAATTTGCTCGACTTCCAGTGTACCTGAACATGACCCTCCTCCCCTGCCCACTGGGTTTCATGCTCTCAAGCAAACCAGCTGAGTGTATTTGCCACACTACACTGCAGCAATACCACAATATAACATGCACCATTGACAACCAGAGTGTTCACAGAAGTGGAACTTTCTGGCTCAATGCATCCTTCAATGGGAACTACAGTGATGGAGCCATTGTGCACAAGCATTGCCCTTTTGGCTACTGCAATCCAGCAGAACTTGATGTGGATCTACGATACCCAGACACTCAGTGTGCCTTCAACCACTCAGGGACTCTGTGTGGAGCCTGCCTGCCAGGATTCAGTCTTGCGCTAGGAACCTCACAGTGTCTCTCCTGCTCAAACAGCCACCTTTCGTTAGTCATCCTCTTTGCTGTGTTGGGTCTTACACTGGTGTGTCTGATAAAAGCATTCAACCTCACTGTGTCTGAAGGAGCAATTAACGGTCTCATATTTTATGCCAACATTGTTGGGGCTAACCAAAACATCTTCTTCCCTCCAGGGGACACAAATTTACTAACCATCTTCATATCCTGGCTCAATTTAGACTTTGGCTTTCAAACTTGCTTCTTCAAAGGCTTCAACAGCTACTGGAAAACTTGGCTTCAGTTTGTCTTCCCAGCTTACGTATGGATCATAGTTGCACTGATAATCGTACTCTCTCATTATATTTCGTTGGCTGTAAGGATCTTTGGTAGTAACTCAGTTCCAATTCTAGCCACCTTGTTTCTGATGTCCTATGCCAAACTGCTTCGTACCATCATAACATCCCTTTCATTCACATTCCTAGAGTATCCCAATGGGTCTAGAATTGCATTGTGGACAATTGATGGCAACATTCGGTATTTTAGCCAGGAGCATGCACCATTGCTCCTAATTGCTATGGTTGTTCTATTACTTCTGTGGTTTCCCTACACTGTACTGCTTCTGTTTGTGCAGTGTCTCCAAAAACACACAAACCACAAAGTTTTGCACTGGGTCATAAAACTGAAACCATTTTTTGACGCCTACTTTGGTCCCTTCAAAGACAGGCATCGCTACTGGGTAGGAGCCATGCTTCTTGTTCGAGTGCTTCTTCTACTTACATTTGCAGCTAATCCTACCAGTGCTCCAAGAGTAAATCTCTTGGCCATTGTAATTTCCTCACTGGTAATCCTTATGTATGAAGCCTCTGTTGGTAATGTCTACAAGAAATGGTATCTAACACTGCTTGAAAACTCATTTGTCCTCAACCTTGGTATACTAGCAGTTGGAACACTCTTCATTAACCTAGGTGGAGGGAACCAAGCAGCCCTAGTCTACACATCAGTTGGTGTTGCTTTCTCCCAATTTGTTGGCATAGCAACCTTTTATGCATACACTGCCCTCAAACAACTAAGAATTTTCAAAGTGCTCAGAGAGAAGTTAGTTCCCAGACAGCAAGATGAAATACAAAATGAACGTGAGGATGTTGGGTATGAACTGCTTGAAGTGAACAGACAAGAACAAGGTCCAAGGGGGCAACCAAGATCTCTAGTGATTAACTTTGATGAGCTACGTGAACCTGTACTGGAATATGCAGACTAAAACATTGTGCTTGTGTGAGTGTACATGTACACATGCAATTTAGCTACCAGATATAGTTTTCATCATAATATCAGTATCGGTTTTCTGTTTAGAATTGGTGACAATCCACATTACACCAGGCCTCTGATTTGGGACTTTTGTAGTAGCTATAATGTTAGCTACATGTTTGATCAATTGCAAAAACATAATGTTTGCTTGGTGTATCAATCAAAATGTTTACTATAGCTGGTTTATTATACATGCAATAGTGTGCTATATAGTCCCGCGGTACCAGACCCAACTCGCACGCGCGGAAGTACTTCCACGTGTGAGTTGGGTTTGGTACCGAGACTATGTGCTATAGTGCATTGAATCAGTGAAGTGGGGTTGTAGTACTTATGGATTGGGTGAGGTTCAACTTGGACTAGAGTCCAAGTTGAACCTCAAGTTGAACCTCACCCAATCCATAAGTACTACACTGATACAGTGTCTTATGAAACTACACAAGCAACAGATTACGTCAATAGAAGATATTCATCCCATAAAAATGTGTATTCACTACTTTGCAAATAGGGAGGCATGCCACAATTTCCTTCTCATGCAAAAACATCAGGGTTGTTTGAGCCCAACCTTGTTTCTCTCAATTGTAACTGAATTACTAAAACCTTTTGAGCGCCCTTCAACATCCCCTTAAAAGGTGTGATCCTATCTCTGGTCAGGCTGTCCATTGGCCTACTGCAAAAACCTGATATTAGATTACAATGTTGCCCGACACACCATTGTGGTCTTTAAAGCTTCCTTTGGGGTGGGGATGAAGATGAAAACACATGTGGATGTAGAACAAGCACATACAGTACGGAACAAAAGAAGACGCAAACATGTTTCACAGCATGACCACATGCCCACTCCAAGTGCTGAACTTTATGAAAACACAATCAAGTACTAAATGATCCTGGTCCTGAATTGCAGCAGAGGGAACCAAAGTGGGGTTAAAGCAATCTGCTTTATAGCGGTTCACTCCTTTCAGTCCTGTGACTAGACCGAGGGCATTATTACCAATGGAAATGTTTTACTCAACCTCAACTGAGATATGTTGTTTATGTGAAGCTGTTCCAATAGCTACCTGGTGAACTTTTCGCATGTTGGATTGTTGGGTTATATGCAGCTGTATTACGACGGATAATAAAAAATGTAATTGGACACTGATGCATGATGTGGGTGGAGGGTGTTAATATGAACAAACAGTTTACATCCTAATTAACATTTCAGGCCGCTATTATTATTCTTTGAAGGCATCCAGACTGGGCTTTGCTACAAATACTAAAACTTAATGTATAATGGGTCTGTGTACTGTTGCTCCATCCATTTTTCATACGTCCACCCATGCAGCAAACAAAAACAGCTCATGGGCCAGGATTCATATTCCTTACTCCCAGAGTGACCAGATAATTCAGAAGAATAATTATGTTGGTGCACTCTTCATTTCGTTTACCAGTTTAGCACACTGGAATAGGAAATATGAAAATTGAAGTGCAATTTCCATTTTTCATATTCCGTGTTTCCAAGATGTGCTTCACTCATCTGTGTAGCAAACCTGGTAGCAATGAGCTGCAATGTTGCAATTTATGTCCTTCACGATGAAACTAATTATAATCAGAATCAGCTACTTGTACTGGGATGATAAATGAGTAGGAGCTCCATCAAAATTCCACCCATCACATTGTTGCCATGTTACTGTTAACCTACTTAGTTATCTTTCCGATTTTCCACTACCCAGATACTGATGGTAAAGGCATTGGAAGACACTGATGACAAATAATTACAACTTAGGTTGTACTTACATAATGTATTCATTAGAATAATTTTGATCATTAGCTACCTAGTTATGACTAGCTAGTTATCCAGAGTGAGTTTTGCTTTAAAAAAACATGTAATGGGACTTTCAAACTTCTGACAATGTGGGGTGGGGAAGGATGTTGATACAAACCAACATGCAGTTTCACATAGCTCTTCATACCGTAATTCAATTTACAGATCAATATTGTGATTGTTTTGGATGTAAGGCTACATCATTATTGTCTGAGTGGTACGAGTCATATCAATAATAATTATTGTCCTGATTTGACTACTACGGTACGATAATGAATGCATGACTGTGTGAAGGAGTTTTTTAAGTGGGGATCATGATTATAGAAACGACTATAATTATACTCTACATAATACGTCAGTTCTCAGGCAAAGAGCAAACAGTGCTGTCCCATTTGTTTGTGCATATACCGTTAACCTATGCAGCAGCCTAGAACTCCTGCAGCACATCTTCACCAGGTATATGAGGTGTCACTGCTTCTATGAAGGAACTTCACTGAAATTCCAACTGTGATATAAATCAGCACTTGATTGTATCTCAGTTGAAGCATTGAGCTTCAGCCAAGATTAGCCAGATTAATTTTGCATCTTATCCAGGCTCATCTGTACACGGACGTGGGAAAGAGCATGGTGGGAATAGCCTGGGTACCAGGCTACAGTGAACAGTGCCATATGTTCTCGAGTCCGGACCTGGCCTATAACTGATTGAGTCTGGCCATCGCAGCAAAGATAAATAAGTTGGCATCTATATACACGAACAAGCTTCAACCCGAGATATAGATTATTGCACACTGTTAACGTTGATGCAATTGAAGAGAACATGCAGGTAGTGTGGTCAGCTGTATATCCAAGTTTCTGGAAATAGCTAATGGAGCAATATAGCCTGCGAGCTTAGGAATCAGGGATCATGATCTCTCACCAATTAAGTATTAGCATGCATGTGTTGCATTCTAATAATGAATTCGAATACAGTATGTGCAATAATTTTTATTTTGCCTGACCATAGACACCAGGTAGCTAGCTAGCTAGTGTCTATACACTTATATAAGCGTTTCAGAAGCATACACAGTCATACGAATAATAGCAGTAGATTTGTATCATAGACTCGGTAGAGTCTATATGTAGGGATACGACGTACACGCAATACATGCCAATACAAAAAATCTCTCCAAATCTCAGAAACGGTACACTTATAAGCCTTTATAACCACATACCGTTCATCTTCGAGTGTTTTCATGACCAACAAGACTCCTCGCATCGCGAAAACCCGTCGCGAAAGTACCACACCAGGCACTCGCAAAACGGGCGAATTGTTTTTCTTTCTTTCTTTCTTTCTTTCTTTCTTTCTTTCTTTCTTCTTCAGACAACTTAGCTCAACGTTGCCTCAATCTGTCACGATGGTTTTCGCACGAAACAGCAGCATTTTCAACCGAGCAGTGCAACGTCCCATCGCTTTTTCGCTACCTCCCAGGCGGCTGCAGCTGCCCACTCAATAACTATGGCTTCGTTTGTCACGCCATTTTTACGTTTGTACGCATGCGCACTTAAACGATCACTTAGCAACGATACGTAATTATTACTCAAGATCGCTGAATTAGAAACAGTGATGAAGCTGCGTTGACCGATGTGTTCTCAAACGACGCACTGTTTATAAGACTGAGGTTAGTCCCTGTAGAGTCTACGCATGATTTAGCTAAGCTTATATTGCTACCTATACTGTATTCTGTGAGCAGGGTGAATGCCTATCTCAACTCTCAACACCCATATGAATGCCGCGAGTCCCTACTATAAACTGCCTATGCCATGGTCTTCAGACAGGGAGAACTCAGGGGCTTTGTCAGGGAACAGTTGACTTGAGATTCCCGGGCCTGATTCTTCAGCCAATGCTGGAAGTGTAATACTTGAGTAATATAGTCCATATACCAAGGCAAGGACACCTACTGCCCAGTTGCCTGTGAGGTCACTGACTTCTGCAGCAAACTTCAGCTCAAACATGCGCCTGCTGCCAAAAAAATTACATAAACAAGTAATAAAAAACATTACAAATGTAGCAGGATGTAGGGATACCAGAACGGCAAAAAGTAAGGAAACAAGAGGGATGATCGAACATAACAGTGAAGTATACGATCACCCCTACATATCTTTTTTCATTGTACATGTATATATGGAAGAAGATCTCTGTAGGGGTGATTGTATACTTCACTGTTATGTTCGATCATCCCTCTTGTTTCCTTACTTTTTGCCGTTCTGGTATCCCTACATCCTGCTACATTTTTAATGTTTTTTATTACTTTATGTAATAGGATGGTCCACTGTGGTATTTGGGATTAATAGCACAAGCAATGCAGTCAGGAAGTGTAAAATAGCACGAGGCGAAGCCGAGTGCTATTTACTTCCTGACTGCATTGCGAGTGCTATTAATCCAAAATACCACAGTAGACCATCCTATCACAGATTAATCCTACATCTTAGCTAGCTACATCACAGTGGTTTTCTTAGTGTTGCTGTTGGATGCGTTGGTGAAACTTGGAGCGTCCTCGACACGTAGCAGGCACGGTTGGTAGCATGGCAAGCACTAGCGAGTGACTCAGGCCACGGTCACGGCATGGCACGAGCGTCGCTTCACGCAATAGGCGTGGCTGTGGTTGTCGGTCCTGGTTCGGTACAGGTTTGGAACCAGAGCGTAGCTATGTACATCTCAACAGCGTGTGCGAGCAGCTCATCTACGGTGTATCCGCTCGTGAAACTTACCTTGGAGGCAGTCGCTTTCTCCGCTTCAGCCGTGCTCCCTTTTTCAACCCTGTACAACTGAAGGTAAGCTGTATAGGCTGCCTAGCAACCAGGTTACTAAGCGAAGTATTCGCCAATCAGCTTTCTATTACAGCAGTACCTCGAGAAAAAAGTGTAATACCAATCTGATTGGTGGTATATCAGATTAATGCGTACCGTGTAGTATAGAACTATTATATTGTAGGTTTTATAGATGTAGGATTATATTCATAATCATATAGTGATAACAAGTTTCTGTATAAAACGCCTATACCGCGAGAGTGCAATTATTTCTGTAATCTGCACTGCTTTCAGCCAATCAGCTGCTGATTACACTTTTTTGCACTGGTACGAGTGCAAAAAAGTGTAATCACGAGCTGATTGGTTAATGCCGCAGCGGTTTCTACGTGGTTTCTAGGTTAGAACAGAAAAGTAAACAAACGATTATCGAGTGCATAGGTAGCTAAGCGTCATGGCAGAGGGTAGCTACTGGTCAAATGAATTTTCCTGTCCCACTATTGCTGCGTTTCTTCATGAGAGCGTGTGCGAAGATGTCGCTGGGGCGGGAGAACTCGTACTCGACGCGACTGACACCGGAACTCGTACTCGACGCAACTGACACCGAAACTCGTACTCGACGCAACTGACACCGAAACTCGTACTCGACGGTCGCCGAACCATGGACAATAAACAGCAAGGCGATGCTGCCACACCCACTGCTCCGCCTACGAGCAATGCTTATCAGGTCCCAGCAGCGCCCAAGAGTTGCCACGCGCCTGAAGGATACCGACAACCAACAACTGGGCCCGTACGGCGGCTTGAGACGGTGGCAAAAACAGCGTAGCATCACAGTAGCTACCACTGTGGGAGGCTAGTGCTGGTGACAATCATGCAGTACGCTACTATACAGCGTCAAGGACCTCCTGCTTACATAATAGGGACTGATACCGGACTGATAGCTGCATCCGTGTCGTTGCATATACTTTCTGTGTACAGTTATTGCTGTGTCAAAGATTCTTTGCTGTGCAACTGATTGGTAACTCAGTTTCTATATGATTAATATGTGATAGCATGATTTGGAGTGCAATTTTGGGAATTAATTGCACTCGTAAGGTCAGTAATTTCACTCGGCTTCGCCTCGTGAAATTACAAACCTTACTCGTGCAATTAATTCCCAAATTGCACTCCAAATCATGCTATTACATATACTAATCACATACTTATTACAGTTGCCATACATTTACTCCCATAGAAAAGCGTGCAATTTTTTTCCAAATTGCACGGTTATTGTAGCCCGAGGGCTGTCAGAAATTGCACGGTTACGAAGCGGCCGCGGCGCGCGCTAACCAATCAGGTGAAGCTCCGCCCTAGCAACGAACGTCCGCGTCATGGCTACGCCTCGTTTTCATTAGCAACAGTTGAAAATGGCTGTACAGTGTGAGCGCTCGCTTTCTGTACCTGAGCTGAAGAAACGCTGTGAGAACCGAACGATGGCGTGGCGAAAGTGTTGTCACAGAAACGGTGGCGCTAGTAGCGCTGCAGCCGTACTGTTCGTGGCTGTTATGCGCACACAGGCTCTGTGCTGCTGTTTTGGGACCCTTGGGGTGTCAGTTGCAACACCGCGCTTCCGTCCTAAAGCTTCACTACACAACTGAAGAACAGGTCAGTACTCTGAGCGAATAAGATAAAGCGGTATTAGTAGCGTGTAGTTCGCTCGCGCTTCGAGCGCTTTTGTGGCGCCATGGCTGGGGCGTGGCTTTAATCGCTCAAGCCGCTTGCTTTCGCTTCGCCATGCCATGCCTGGAAGTACATGATCAGTATTTAATCACATGTATTCTCGTGCCATTTGGGAATAATTGCACTCACAACAGTCATAAATTGCACTCGCTATCGCTCGTGCAATTACTTTGCCTGTTGCTCGTGCAATTATTTCCCAAATTGCACTCGAAACCCATGTGATTACCTATACTAACGTACAACAGATACATAATAGCAGATGCTAATAATTACAAGTAATAAAAAACATTACAAATGTAGCAGGATGTAGGGATACCAGAACGGCAAAAAGTAAGGAAACAAGAGGGATGATCGAACACAACAGTGAAGTATACAACCCCCCCTACAGAGATCTTCTTCCATATATACATGTACAATGAAAAAAGATATGTAGGGGTGATTGTATACTTCACTGTTGTGTTCGATCATCCCTCTTGTTTCCTTACTTTTTGCCGTTCTGGTATCCCTACATCCTGCTACATTTGTAATGTTTTTTATTACTTGTTTATGTAACTTTTTTTTGGCAGCAGGAGCATGTTTAAGCTGAAGTTTGCTGCAGAAGTGATATCACTGCCTGTGAGATCGATCTCACAGGCACCTTGGCAGTAGGTGTCCTTGCCTTGGTATATGGACAATATTACTCAGGTATTACACTTCCAGCATTGGCTGAAGAATCAGGCCCCGGCATCTCAAGTCAACTGTTCCCTAGATGGATGACAAAGCCACCGAGTTCTCCCTGTCTGAATACCAGGCAGTTTATAGTAGGGACATTCATATGGGTGTTGAGAGTCGAGATAGGCATTCACCCTGCTCACAGAATACAGTATAGGTAGCAATATAGCTAAATCATGCGTACAGGGACTAACCTCAGTCTTATAAAGAGGGCCTCGTTTGATTGAACACAAGTACATCGGTCAACGCATCTTCCCCACTGTTTCTAATTCAGCGATCTTGAGTAATAATTACGTATCGTTGCTAAGTGATCGTTTAAGTGCGCATGCGTACAAACGTGAAAATGGCGTGACAAGCGAAGCCATAGTTATTGAGTGGGCAGCTGCAGCAGCCTGGTGAAGACTTGGAGGTAGCGAAAAAGCGATGGGACGTTGCACTGCTCGGTTGAAAATGCTGCTGTTTCGTGCGAAAACCATCGTGACAGATTGAGGCAACGTTGAGCTAAGTTGTCTGAAGAAGAAGAAGAAGAAGAAAGAAAGAAAAACAATTTGCCCGTTTTGCGAGTGCCTGGTGGGTGTGGTACTTTCGCGACGGGTTTTCGCGACGCGAGGAGCCTTGTTGGTCATGAAAACACTCGAAGATGAACGGTATGTGGTTATAAAGGCTTATAAGTGTACCGTTTCTGAGATTTGGAGAGATTTTTTTGTATTGGCATATATTGCGTGTACGTCGTATCCCTACATACAGAGTCTACCGACTCTGTGATAATGTAGCTACCCAAATTATAGAGATAAATCAACACACTAATATTGTTGGATGACACAATGGAGTATGGTAAACTGTTCCAAATTGCTCATGCTGAGTATGCAATAATAATTTATTAAATTTTATTATTTGTTCTGGCAAATTTGTCCACAGTTCCAAAACTAGGTGACATCATGACCATCAGTTATTATACAAGGAGTCAGACTTCAGCTTTCAGAAACCCATGATCCATGAAATGGAAAGCCCACAAGGGCCAATCAATATCATCCAAAAGGAATGCACACATATGCATGAATGCTGGACATCCATGCGTGCTTCCACCTATGTATATTCAAATATTCATTGACTAAATAAATAAAGTCAACATTTTTATGAGGTTCAACAACCAAGCGTCTAAACAAAAATCCAATCAATGATGAGTACATGATTTTAACGCATTTCTCCACAGTCAAAAATAGTTAATACTGTTAGCTATCATCTACCAGTCTCATATTTAATGTCACGAGTCAGAGTTAAGCATTCAGAATCTCAATCCGTGTTTCAGGATCTGAAAAGGAAAGCCCACATGGGCCATATATCTGGCCACTCTGTGTAAAAGCAATGTAGCAGCTTGGATTGTTCAGCGACCTGTAGGCATGCTTGGTGCCACTGACAAAGGTGACCACTTGAAATTCTTGATTGCCTCCACTTGGACTGCCTGCCTTTAGCACACCATTCTCGATGATGAGGTATGATCCAGCACTCTCGAACCGGACAATACCAAGAGCAGGATATTCAGGAGAGAACCTTGTTGCAGCTGCATGGGAAATAGCAAACTATCACAATTTAGGCTACACTCAAAAGTATAGATGCAGCTTCCCCAAGGGAATGGTTATCGTTGCCTATACAGTCATACACAATATTATGCCTTTATGTTTAACCTACACACTAGTGACTACATCTTACCACTACGTTGAGCTTGGGCAGTCACCACTCCACCAGATCCTACAGAGACAAAACTCCCAGACTTTTCGCTCAGCAGTAGTACTTCATGTGGTACAGGAGGCATAGCACTCGACTGGTAGGCCAGAGCAAGGACCACCACAAGTCCAACGAAAAGGAGTTGCTTGCAACTGAATGGCATTGCTCCACTGGGAATGTTGAAGTCTGTTGTCCCTCACAGAGAATTGATTTTGTCTGATCGGCCTGCTATTTCCGTTAAACTTGTTTGTTGCTCGCTTAAGCTTCTGCTTGACGTTGCATGCGGACCGAATTCTTATATATACTGGTAAGAATATGAGGCGTGCCACAATTTCCTTCTCATGCAAAAACATGCACGGTTGTTTGAACCCAACCTTGTTTCCGTCAATTGCAACTCAGTTATCGAGAACTCCTTCAGCGTCACCTGTCTGGGGTGTGTCTTGCTATACATAACCAGGGTTTCTTCTATGGGGGTAGCAAAACAGATACAAATCGAATTAGGACTAGATGAAAACGCATGGATGAAGAACAAGCACATAGCACAGAACACTTGAAAATGACAAACAACCATAAGCATGCACACATGTTCACTCAGAGTCTGAGCTTCTCCATCAAAATTAATCCTGAATGATAACTCAATCAATTACCAATATTTGAGAGACTTTCAAGTGGCCTGGCGCTGAATTGGAACGGAGGTAACCAAACTGGGGTTGAAACAGCCTATGCAATCCAATCACCTTACATGTCTTTTACCTCCTCTGATCTGTGAGTCATGCATGACCACTGAAGTTTGCTAGTTTGCAGTGGTTCCATTCCTGCAAGGGTATTATTAAATGTGGAATCAAACTCAAGAATGACATCAATTTTATGTGAACTGGTTCCCATTTACCGGGTCATCCTGGTAGATTTATTGGTGACTGTATAATGTGGTGCTAATTAAGAGTTTCATAACAAAAATCATTTATATGGGACCTGCAGAAACTTCTGACAATGTGGGGAAGGATGTTGATACAGTTACGTTCTGTACATCCTAATGCAGCTGTTGTTGTTGTCTCTGTTTCTTCAACACATCCAGACTGGGTTTTGCCACAAGGAATAAAGTGATGCGCGGGGAAGGATATTGATACAAAACAAACAATTACACCTACACTAGCTATGTCCTAGTTGAGTTTTCAGGCTATTATTCTCCAGACCGCATGTAATTGGACTTCCTAACTTCTGATAATGTAAGGAAGGATATTGATGCAAAACATACAGGTACACCTAGCTATTCCTCTGCATCCTAGTTGAGTTTTCAGGCTAACAGTATTAAAAACCAATGATTACACCATTATTATTGCAGCTATTGAGGCTGCCAGGGGCGTGTCATACAGGCAGCGTGACTGAGTTCCTGGTCTGGAGGTTAGGAAGGGATGTACAAGCGGTAGTGTGTCATGGGTACCTGTAGTTCCCTCCCCAGTTGCGTGTCGAACTCGAACACGGACTAAGACTAAGGCTAATATATGATGACTGTGTTGTGTGTTGTCTGGGTAGCTACATGTTCATATTAGCATAGATTGCTACTCATGTATCCATTGCTTGCTATGCAGCATAAAATTATTATAGAAAAAAAAAAGTGTTAATTAGTGAATTACCGATGCTACTATCATGTGAGCAAATTCGACTGTTCCTTGGTCATGTTGTACTGCCCAGATGTGAGCTAAATAATTTGTGACATACTGTTAGATATGGCAAAGTAAAGAAGACAGCTGGCAGCTAGCTAATCAGATTGATGCATAACTCTGCTACATAGATGGCATGCATCCATTATAAACATACCCAAAATGCAATACAGATCTGCAGGGTTTGGGCTCCGGTCCATCCATTCCCAGTGCACACAGCTATAGTTACTATCCTCCCTTCTGGAACCAGACCCACGTCACAGCCATAGAGCTCCTCTGAACCCTCTGTTGTGTCATGTAGTTCTCCAATTCTCCAACTTGCCACTCCATGGGGAAACAGGTATCACAGTCCACCAGAAGTATATATAGAAATGCTGCGTAATGTAACCATCATTTCTGTTGTTGGTACCAATAGCTACTATAGTGCATACCCACTTCCCTGCAATATGTCACATCAGCTGGGTCAGGGCTCCAGGTTCCACTGTACTGCTGACATCTCACCTGACGGACCAAACCCTGAGTTGCACTGGTAGTAAACAACTGACCCGTCCAGTGTACTGGTATATAGTTGACAATAGTTCCATTATGAGGAAGAACTGGAACTCCACAGTTAGCTGTGCACAAGAAAGAGGACGAAAGGTAGAGTTTGTTGCGGATACCATACATTGTAGTATTAGTTATATTTGGTTTGATTATTCTGAAGCAGTAATATAGTGTACTGAAATCACAAACTAGAACTAGCAATACTTTACCTTGGAGTTGCTCTTGACAAACCAATCGTGCAGGATCTGGAGTCCAAGTTCTGTTCTGGATGCAAATAGACACTTGAGGAGCTGCTGGCATTCTGCACTGGTAGGTGACCTCTGCACTTTCAAGAGAACCTTCAGTTGGGGTACTTGGCTCTCCACAGCCAGTTAGAATAGCTAACAGGAAATAACCAGATCAAACCTCAGTTTGCATGCTAATGTTTAGTGTGAGAGTGTGGCTTTGCAAGTCTGAGCAAACATGCATGCTGTTTAGTACAGCTTCAATTATAAGTATTGGGTATGTGTAGCCTATTATTCTCACAGGTCTGGATATTTATGCCTATTATTCCAGCATAATTCCCTTATGCTCTTGAGTACCTATTATTCTCAAAATTATGCTAGCATAATTTGTCATCCCAGCCTCTGTGTGTGTCTGCCATATGCAGCTGACACTGACCTCCAAGACATTTTAGTCTTTGGTTACACATTACCACATGTTATAATCTGTGCTATACAGCTTTCACGACCATAACTGGAAGTGTAGGGGGTTTGTAGATGTTACAGCGTATTAGGTAGCTAGTTGTAATAATTATATCGGTTGTTTTCTAAAAAATCCATAACTCTTTTTGGCTAGGAGTTTGCTTGAAACTTTGTATGGTGTATGTACACATTGAACTGTACACCTTTCAGTAGTGTGAAAGGTCTCCTCAGCTATAACCCTGATAAGTGGACCCGCCATTATTAATTGCTAGGACAGCCATATATGAAGGGGGCTCATTGTTGCATTATGTGATCTACCATGTGTATCATTGCCCGGGTTGTTTGTACTGCACGTGTTGTGATTCTCATTATAATGGTTAATGTACCGGTTCTCTATAGCTACAGGTTTAACCCTTTAACTATGGAACTTTTCCTACCGCCAGCAGTACACATTTTCATGCATTCAGCACACATCAGATCACCTTCCTAGGTGCTCCTCTCCAACAGTTTTTGCTCCTCAGAGATCTGACTTGGTGGGGCTAGCACACATGGAGATCCTTCTCTGGCAATACTGTTAGTGATACGTATTCATGATCACCCAGAAATCCAGCAATTGAGGATCCAAGGTACATGTAGAGGTTGGCCTGATTCTCATCCAGAGACCTCCCTAGACCTGGTCCATGCAGATCTGAATGGTGGTACATCATACACAATCAATGTATGTTTTCTTGAGGACCGTCTGCATGAGGTCCTTGGTGGGGTCTATGAAATCGCACCCCATAATTATGGGGAGCGACCAAATTTTTTAGTTTGGCCCCAAAAGTTGTCCCTAAGCCCTCTATACTACTGCAACATGCTAGTAGTCTACTAGCTCCGCTAAGAACACTTCTCTAATTATCGTCATCCATTTGTTTCTAGGCAGAGAAGCTCTTTAGAGTCTTGAAGTGGATTGGATATTCAGAGCATGAGTTACCACTTTAAAAAAATCTCCAACGGAGCCCTAAAGATCACTCCAATGTGAATTTCCTGTCTGTGTTTATGTCATCATGGCTACACATGAGGAGCATTGTAGCTTGGGGAACAGGCAGAAAGGGGTGAGTATACGTATTAGCTAGATGTTCTCCCTTGCGTCTGTGTTGCACTTCAGATGTTGATCTGCATGCAATTTGTTGCACCTAACAAACAGAGATGTCAATGATCAAGTTCAGGTTCTGGGCAAATTTTAAAAGTGAGAGAACAGCTGGAAAGGCCTCACTTCAGACTGATAACAATGTATTTCTACAGATACAGTATAATTATATGAGTGCATGTAATCAATCATTGTTATAGCAACAATCTAGGTATAAAAGAGGTCAGACAATCTGGGGAAATGTGAATTGTTTTCCGCTAAACTAGCTACATGTTCCTTGTACTCAGGTTCGGCATGCTAATATCCAGTGAATCCTTTTTCCTTGAAATTATAATCTGTTCCTGGTGAACTGTTGTCTTCTGTTCCTGGCAAACTGTTATCATCTGTTCCCAGTGAACTGTTATCATAATTCTGTTCCCGGCGAACTGTTATCATCTGTTCCCGGAGAACTGTTATCATCTGTTCCCGGCGAACTGTTATCATCTGTTCCTCGTCAACTGTTATCGTCGGTTCCTGGCGAACTGTTATCGTCTGTTCCCGGTGACGTTTGTACACATAACCCCCCGTACCACAACAACCCACACAACAGCAGACAAGTATGATAAACTGAGCAATTCCTGCTATTGATACTGTGTATGGCATAGCTCCTGTAAGGGATCACAGAGAGGATTATGACATGATCTGACAAAATAAATGTAAGACTGCTTATGCATGGGCATAAAAGAATATGGGGGCTAGAAAATATCGTGATTGATTTTTACACTGAATTGTGTAACCATTAAGGTAGGAAACATGGGTACAGCGATCTCCAAAACCAAGCTGATGGATAAATGGGCAGCATCAAAGCATACACAAGTTTCAGCAATAGTTTGCATCAAACTGCTCCCTCTGCTTGAAAATGCCCTAAAACTCAATTTTAAGGCCCTCTACTAAACTGAAAATTTGGACCCTCTCCAAGGCCCCACCCACTCTCTGACCCCATCATCAATACACACACAAACAGGCCAAAAAAACTACGTATGGATTTACCACCTGCTCTCCTCAGTTGCAGGCTACAGCCCAAAACACACTGCCGCCCTCAAAAACAGAGGTTTGGACGTGATTTCGCCGATGTCATGCTTCCTACCTTAAGTATAGGTTATATCTATATGGCTAGCGGGGATGTAAGACCAGTTATATCCTGTGGGCAAGGTCAGTGCTTGAGTGGAGCCGAGGAAGTGCCTCGGGCTTTGCCCTCGGCACATCCTCGGCTCTACTCAAGCACTGACCGGATGTAATGGGTCTTACATCCCGCTGGCCAGGGATACAGCTAACTTATATTATGCTTTGGCTATTCTAAACTGAGTAGCTACGCTGTGTAGACATAGATACATTATAGTTAAACCACCCCCTAGACGCGTTTGCCAGTAATACACGAGACAGTTCCGGGGTAAATAAACCCCGAGGGCGAAGCCCGAGGGGTTTACCCCCGGAACTGCTGAGTGTATTTAGTGTATTTACTGTATTACATGGTAAACACGTCTAGGGGGTGGTTTAGCTGGCTTGTACCATGGCAACCATACAAATCAAAGGCAACTGCTAAGTGCTTTTGACAGGTGTGTTCTAACTGCCTCTAGTTGGAAGTTAGAACACACCTGGGAGTTAGAACACGTCTGCACTATATAAACCATGCGTGGTGCCTTTGATTTGTATGGCTGCCATGGTACAATATGGTGTAGACTCTCGTGGCAGAGGCATCCGTGATACTTGACTGAGATAGCGGTAAAGGCCGAAGCCCTTGGCTAGACTAACAAAGCTAGCTCTTCGATTTCTCTGCATGCGATCGCTCACAGTAAGTGCGCGCGGCCGGCCAAGGGATATATGACCTGTTATTTCCTGCAAATACTGTACCTTGATATAGGTTAGAATAGCCTGAGTATGCAATAAACGGCTTAGACTATGGGTCATACCTATCAGTTTCTCTGTATGAAATGTGAATTTTTGATGAGAATTTTGGAGAGCTCAGTTAATTAAGTTCAAAAGATCAAAGCACATTAGGCATGCCATTGCCATAGTCTGAGGACAGGATAACCAGAATGAAGCACTAAAAGCATGTCCGTAGGCACTCTAATTATGCGTCCTTTCTAATTCTGCGTCAAAAAATTCAAAACGATAATTTCCAATAATGTGTTGCACTCAGAGGACTACTATTGCATAACACAACTAGAGGTGTTCATAGAACACATACCCCGCGCTGAACGTCAGGATGCATGCAGTGCAGCTACAATCGACGTGACATCTCTGCCGATGCACATCGAACAGGGCGGCTATCGCGTATACTGTGTTCGTGTATGGCCATATCCAAGGTGTGGGAGTGACCGCTACGACATATTATATTGTGAAGCTGGAGAGGTGGGGCCAAATGTTACGAATAATAGGAAATAGCTGGAAAAGACAGCCGAAACAATAGCCAGGATGTCTGCGAAGTACAATGTACATAGATCGTGAGAAAACACTGTTTCCTAGTGCAGTGGCGGATCTAGGGGGGGGGGGGGGGGGGGGGGGGGCACCGGGGGCCGGTGCCCCCCCCCCCCCCTTTTGCTTCTTCATCACTTTATTTTCCTCCTTACTAACTTGCTGCCGCTACGTTGCAACTCCTGGCGCATGGCTTGGCCTCCTCAGCTCGCAATATCGTGCGTTGCCTGAAACCGAACGGCTTGGGTTATCCATGCGTACTATACTATCCATGTCGTTCCCAATGTAGTACGCATGGGAACGAGACCACGATCTAGTATACCCCTCCGTGTACGTACGTATTACGTTCGTGGGCGAAATTTGAGCGCTCATGGCAGCCCTGGGACCTGCAATCCTCGTACATCTGGAACTTGCAGTACAAAGCGCGAAGGTGCCACGAGAGCCCATCCTGAGAAGTGAAAAATGAAGGCGAAAAAATTTTTCCGCGCTTCGCGCGGACTGATCAGCACTACGCACCTCTATGCACTGCCTCCGGCAGCGTTTCATTAATATATGGTGCCCCCCCCCTTTCATAAATCCTGTATCCGCCCCTGTAGTGGGCATGAAGTTACCAAATGCAATGCGTGTCCTGTTCTTGATGGGACTCTGAGGTCACGAAGAGGTGGAGCCAATGTTATGAATAGTTATGAAAAGTAGGAATTAGCCGAAATACAGTGAAACGGAGCGCCTTGACTTCAGTCAGGTACATATAGAGCAGTTTTTTTGCTATTTGCTATTGTTTGACTCCATTTCGATGGTTTATGAGGGTCTATGTGGTGAGATTTCAATTTTTTCGCCTGACAGACAGACAGACTGACGGACAAAACCGATTGCTTAACCCCGCTTCGCGCATGCGTGCGCGGGGTAATTATAATGGCAGCATGGCAGCTAGCTTGAAAGTGCACACAGTACAGTACGTTTAACGGCAAAGAGGGTGCATCACATCACTGCCTGTGAACATTGATGTATAAAAGGTATGCCTGGGACATCAGCCTAAGGTACAAGAAAACAACTCACTTACATATTCTGTGCCTCAGGATACGGACGCCCCGCATCAGAGAAATGCAGTGACAGTCTGACAACCGGGAACGAACACAACCGCTATGCAATACCCTTGTCTACGACTTGAATACCTACAATTCATACCCAGTCTACACGCTAAAACAGAGAGTTTTGGGCCATCCTGGCTAAGTAGGGTGGGAATGACCGGGCTACTAACACAGGAAAAACTACCTGTAAATACAGGATAAGAACGGCACACCGTCATCGTTGCTCCATGATCGCACTGTCTGCTCGCCCGTTCGAGTCTGTAGTGAGACTACTTCAATATTACGTTATTTCCTGCATAGACCACACCTACGGGCACACCTCTACACCGGAGAATTGCTGAGAAGGCCGAATACGAACATTCAAGTTGTCTCTCCACAGACTCAAACGGGTGGGCAGACGTTGATGACATGGATGTTTACAGTGGCCGTCCGGGCCAGTCCCGTATCTACAGGCAGTTTTTCCTGAGTAATAATCATTGCCTTACCTGAGTTTCCTCCTCCACCGCTGCTACTTGGACAAGTAGTCCTACGCCTATAGCCAAGCTGGTGTTCTGCAGGAAGTAATGCAACAATCACACGTTCACCACCATCAATACATTGAGATTTTAGCGTGTGTCTGTGAGTGACGGAAGTGGGATGTTCGTGGGGCGGGAGTAGACTATAGTGACACGCGACCTTCATATATTTACTGAACCTCGAACTCCGTGAAGAATGTTCAAGAACATTGGGCTGGAATCCAGCTGCAGCTGCAATAGGATGCATGCAATCGGGGAGCAGCAGTCGAAGCGGACGCAATCAGGGAGCAGCAGCCGAAGCGGACGCGATCAGGAGCAGCAGCTGAAGTGGATGCAAGCGGCGAGCATGCAGCAGCAGCTCAAGGATGATAATTCAAACGATAATTATCCTTGAGCAGCTGCAGCGGGCGCAATCGGGGAGCAGCAGCTGGAAGCGGACGCAAACGGGCAGCAGCTCTGCACAGAGAGCATGGTCTGGCACCGGATTACTCTTGGTAGGCGAACGAGGGGGAAGTAGCTGAGCGAGCAAAGCGAGCGAAGCTACTTGTTGAACATTAATAATATTGGCCTCATTCCATCTATAGTTCCTTGTATGCCACAATTAGTGAATTCTTCCCCTTCCATTCCATCCCATTTGTGTGGAGGGGGAGTAAGGCTACCAGCAAGGTGCGATGGACCAACACACTTTCTAGGCTCACCGCATTGAACTGTGATGTCACTGCTGTGTGTGCAGCTTGTGATGTTTTGCAATGGACAGGAGGTGCAGGTGTCAAGGCAGCCTGAGTAGGTTCTACAACTGAAGTACTTCAGCCAGATGGGTTGACTATGGTCTCCGGATCTGCAGAACAAATACCAGCTCTCCATGTGTAGTACAATCTAAGTTATTGTGCAATTGGGTAATCCTGAGTGAATGAGACCCACACTGATGAGAAGTGTAGGTTGCATAATTATATGCATACGCATACATATGTTGGAAAGTGTGACGATGGTATACTGTATGCTGGGATGCTGGGACTATTGCAACCAACAACACAACTATCTGTGTCGAAAACCCTCAGCAAAGGTAACTGCAAAAACCAAATTACCTTATAATGTATGAATCAGTTTAGACTTGTACTCAAAGAACGTAATAATTGGAAAGGAGCTCAGGCACATTAACGCATGGGTCCCATTTACATGGAAAATATGCCGGAATAACGATACAGTGTGTGGAAATACCTGTAATTCATTATGACACGGACCGTATACGGAACACCACGTGCACACAAAATGCTCCGTTTCTCGTAAAATTGTATTCTGAGGGACGGGCTACCCGTGTACAATTTTAAGGCTGTAACTCGGCGTATGAACCTATTTTGAGCCCGATAACTTGACCGTTGAACTCTACGGTAAATCTCGAGTCGATTGATACCAAGAACGCTGATTTTGCAAAAATCTGAGAGTGGTCGGTTTTCTTGTAGCGGATCACATAATATGCAGACGCATACATATGTTGGAAAGTGTGACGATGATATACTGTATGCTGGGACTGTTGCAACCAACAACACAACTATCTGTGTCGAAAACCCTCAGCAAAGGTAACTGCAAAAACCAAATTAAGACAAATACCTTATAATGTATGAATCAGTTTAGACTCGTACTCGAAGAACGTAATAATTGGAAAGGAACTCAGGCACATTAACGCATGGGTCCCATTTACATGGAAAATATGTGGGAATAACGATACAGTGTGTGGAAATACCTGTACTGGGAAAGCTAATAGCGGTGTGAAGTGGTTTAAAGTCTGCCAGTGTGTCTCTCGATAACTGTTGCTTCTGTTTGCGCTACTTGTAGTCATAACCTTTGGTAGTTGCTTGTGTGAATCTCTGGCACTGCTCCTGTGTGGACTTCAAACGGCAGTACACTAAAGACTGAATATGGCGGTCCTAATGCATGGAAGGTGCATGCAAAGAAACAGCAAACCTTTCCCGTGCTAGTATCCGGAAGGGCCTTCTCACCTTGGAAAAAACCGTCAATTGTCAATTGTATGTTTGTTTGTGTGTACGTTTGTTGTTGTTGTGCAGAAATGAAGAGCTGCATCCGGTATGTTTTGAGTACACAGCTCACCACGGGGTGTACAAATGACTTGAAGGGGTTCAAGAGGTAGGAGGGCACTTACTCAAAGGGGGTATAATCTACAATACCAAGAGTTCATAACAATAAAAGTGTGCAACTGCCATATGGGTTCCACTACCACCATCTCAGCAGTACGATGTAATCAGTGGTGAAGCAGTAGCAGCTGTATGCTAGGAAGTGTGAAATTGTGATTACTACAGAGTTTACACAGCCTATGTACAGGCACACTGATTGCCACGTCATACTGCTGAGATTGTGGTAGTGGAACCCATATGGCAGTTGCACACTCCTATTGTTATGAACTCTTGACAATACTGACATGACAATGTGTGGACCCAGCTATACTAGGTGCCAACAACATATGACTACAAACTACCTACAACTAATGTGACCTTGCTGACACTCAGTCACTTTTTGATATCTCATTTTCTATCTCTCATGCTCAACCCACAATCTCCTGCACTCACCTAGCTATAGTTCTAAAATGGCAGTATGTATAGTATAATCGTGCAGTGTGGAGGTTGATTCTGAGCTAGTGCAACTATAAATCTTGTCCTGTAACACATTGGAATGCACTTATTGTGGCCCCGCACGTAAATTACACATTGGACCCGCACGCGCACCATGTGATCTCACCTTTGTCATTTTACAAAATGGATGAGTATGAGTCGGTTTCCGACAGGAGATGACGATTGAATAGGCAAAGAGTGAACGACACATCAAGGGACAACTGATGAGGCTTGCTATCACTCGTGGTTATGTTCTGCAAGTGCCAAATTGTATCAAAGCTTCCCGCGACATCTCTGCATGGTCAACCACGTATGCACTACCAAATTTGCATGGTATGCAACATATTTCCGTCTCTTTTTGTCAATCTATCTAGCTATCTATTACCTATGTAGCTAACTATCAATCTGTACCTGTCCATTTCACAGTATAACTCACAAGTTCAGGTGGTTGTAACCACTGGCACCAGTATATCCCAGCTGCCTGCACACAGTTGCAGCCTCAGCAGATCCAAATCCACTTGTGTTGCAAATGGTCCCCCACTGCCCATTACAGTACACCTCCACTCTCCCTTGTGAGGGGTAGCTACCTCCTGCCAAACGAACTTGGAGCACATAGGGGTTGTCCGAGAGACGGGTGGAGTCTGTAGGGAGAGATGTCTTTACAGATCATTCTTATTACACTCCTGGTAGGTGAAAAATTGTGCCGCGTAAATAACCTAATGTAAATAAATAATTAACGTTTGACTACTTAGGAATGGCCTGCAAAGATTATGACTACACCGTCATGATCGCTATCATGCACTGTCCTCACCGTACAATTTTGGTGCTGAAACTCACCTTGGTGGTGGAGATACAAGCGCTTTTGTTGTGCCGTCGGCCGCCATTCATCGATCGCTCTCTTCGACGTTGGTTGCCAGTACAGTCTTACGAAGGCCCCACAAAGTTTCTGACCACACGGCCGTGATCGCTGTCGTTCACTGACGCTTACATGTCGAAACTCACTGTGCTGGCTAAGTTGTGAGTGCTGTAATAATGTATTGTCTTCGTTTTGGTCGCCATTGCTCGTGATCGACTGCGCATGGTTGCCACGTGGCATGTGCGTTAATTGGAACGATTAGAGCTTGCGCTACGGCGAGTTGCAACCGGGGTTGCAACGTGGCTATGTATTCGGTACTTGAGAGCACTCTAAATAATTTCTGATCTTCCCTATATATTATATATATATATAGCTATCATGGTACTCACGGGATGTTTGATAATTGGAATGAACTGTCACACTTAGCTTGTGCCAGTGGCGTAGCCACACCCGGGCCTGCCCGGGCACGGGCCCGGGCAACTCGGTTCTGGGCCCGGGCAATAAACATTCCGAAAGGTTAATATAATAGTATAATATATTATTATTACATGAGCACATGGCATGCATGGGCTGTCTGTGTCTAGCGTCGTAGGCCATAGGATATAGCTAGCAGTACTAAATTGAAACAGCAAACGTACGGAAACAGTGGTAGCTCCGGCGCGAGGCGATGGCCGGCCTAGGCGCGGCGCCTAATATTTCTATCTGCGTTCTGTATAATTAGAATCACCACGCGACTAGCTATGAAGGTCTGGCAAGTGAGGCGGTATTCGAATGCAGCAAGAGTAACAGTGAGTCTGGTTCTGATGATAATCAATGAGCAGCCAGTAAAAAAAACCTCGTGTCAGTTGTGAAGAGACATCTGGAGCGACTCGTCCCAGCGGTCCACCAGCTGATATTGCAACTACAGGGGCCCCACTGGTTCAGGCCCCCCCTTCACCGTACAAAACGTCTCTCTGCAGCATCGATCCTCGTACATATGGAACTTGAAGTGCAAAGAACGAAGGTGCCACGAGAGCCCATCCTGATAACTGAAAAAAATTTCCACGCTTCGCGCGGACTGATCGGCGCTCTGCGCCTCTATACACTGCCTTCGGCAGCATGCATAAACAGTGCCCATAAACAGTGCCCTACCAATTCAATATTCCTGGCTACGCCACTGGCTTGTGCTACCGTTTAACCACGGCTACCAGGAGTGCGGTTGCCCCTCGTACAATATGTGAGGCCTTTATCACAGATTTGTACTTAGACATTTCATCCTCAAAATTTTAGCACTGTGGGAAGTCTATCCATCGAATGTGCCAAGTTTCATTCGATGGAGCCTGAGATTTGCATTCAGATAGGCTTTGTGCAGGCAGTTGTCCATCCAGTGTGCACTAACAAAGAGCTGCATCCAAATCATACAGCTTGGTTTCGAGTACATGACTACTAACTCGAGATCACGGTATGCGTTTTGTACTTTGAAAGTGTAGTATAAGTCTTAATGCCCCTGAGTATTGATATATACCGTATAGCGGGATATTTTCTTAAGTGCAAATTTTCGTATAAACGGTTGAAATGCCTTCAGCAGAAATTTTGGTATTTTAATTTTCGTATGCGCCCGTGCATTGCCACGCCCCCTATCATTACACGTACATAACATATCGATGGACCGGTTTCGTTTTCTGTTTCGGTGGAGGCAATGCACAATGGTGAGATAATACTATGTCTACAGTGCTGATATCTGGGCCTCTAGCTGTTGTTGGCGAGAAATGCTATCGTCGTAGGCTAACGGGTGTAGACAGGTCCACTGGAGTCTGGAAGGCGTTTGAATGCCAGAAATACCGTTACAAATGCCATCGCTTGCTCGCCGCTTCCACGTGTTCGATTGCCCATGCAAAATTTGACGTTAAAATTTCGACCATTAAGATTTTCGCAGTTTTTATTTTCATATCTCGAGGCTTCATATGAAATATACGAAAATTTGCACCGTATGAAAATTTCCCCATATACGGTACTCTGACAGTAATGTGGTATGCTATGTGAAAATCTACAGCAAGTCTAGGGGATCACACACTGTCCAAGGCTCGAGAGACTAAGCTCATTTACTTACAGCAGTTGACAGCCACATCATCGTTATGGTCACAGAGACGGCTGATTGTTGTACTAAACTGACAGGAGAGTAAGTGAAGGTATCTTGAAGAGCACCTCACATCATCCAAGAGGATCGTTTCATCACCTTGACCAAAACTGTTAGGAAAAACAAAATATCAAGTTTGAACTTCAGCAGATGAGCTTGCCTAAATAGATACTGAGACTATTATCCAGAACTCCAGAATTACTTGCTCACTAAACGCTTTATAATTAAGTGTAGAAACATGCTAGCTCGTACGATTAGTCCTGATTAATTACGAGTGTAAAAAGCGTATGGAGATGTAGGGATAGCAGAACAGCAAAAAGTAAGAAAACAAGCAGAGATGATGGCATAAAACAGTTCAGTATATAACCCTTACATATCTTTCCACTATAGTGCCAAAAATTAGGGTGTTGTACACTGAACTGTTTTATGCCATCCTGCTTGTTTCCTTACTTTTTGCTGTTCTACTATCCCTACATCTCCATCAATTATAACTAGTGGAATGCAGGACATTGGGGGGCGAGCCTGAGTGAAGTGCATGCGCGTGCCGCAGGACATGCATGGAGCAGTGGCATTCACATGACTGTGACAGGGCAATGAGCATAGGCCACAGAAATTATGGCACTAAACATACACTCGTGTACATCACAGCAACTGTGAGTCAGGTTAGCGTTTGTAGCTGAAGCAGTCTAGGTAGCACCAACATCACCGGCCATGGTGCCACGGTAGGTCCACGACTCTGAGCCGCAGTCTCTGCCTTTGTCAGTGTCGCCACCGAGGAAGCAGAATGTTCATGGTGCTCTAGCCAATGTCCACCAGTGGTCTCTCCGTCTTTGTTGTCGCTATCGTCCGTCGAACAGGTAGCTAGACGGTTCACGATTCCTTACATCATGTATCGAGAGCTCGTTGTGAATATTATTGTGCACGTGCAAGTGAAATTCGCTGATTTAAAATTTACGGTATTTGCAAGATCCAAGCAAGCAAGCAAACATACACACGCACAGCACAATGAAGTCACGCTAGTGTGGGGCTCGCTCAGGCTCGCCCCAATTATGCTTTTGACACTAAGACTCACTTGTTTAGCTACCTCATTTTTGTAACAGCATACTTGATAGCATTCACTCCGCACACAGTACACAATTTTGAGTTCAAAGTTCAAAGTTGCTCTCTACACATGCGCAAAATGAAGAAAATGGCGTCGCAGATGATGCCATAGTTATTGAATGGGCAGTTTCAAGCGCCTTGTGAGACTTCGAAGTTGTGATGGGGTCATGCACTGCTCAGTGTAAAATGCTGCTGTTTTGTACGAACACTGTCGTGAGTAGCCTCGTTCGCAAAAACATACTATAAGCGATCAAAAATTGGAGGTGTGGAATGCCTGCCCGTCTGAAGAAAGATGAAGAAGAAGAAGAAAAAACGATTTGGCGACTTTCTGGTGCTGACGGTTTTTCATGACACTGGAAGTCTGCTTGGCCAGGAAAACACTCGAAGATGAATAGTAAGTTGGCATAAAACAATATGCTGCCCGTTTTTGAGATTTTGAGAGATTATTTTTATTAGCCTAATTATTATTGCGTGTCCGCTCTAACACTAAGTATAGACTATACCGAGTCTATGAGGACAGCTGCATGCAGGGCTCTGTTGTCCTCCAGCTTATTTGTGTGAGCTTCACAGTGCTTATTACCTGTTTATGGTAAAGCACACCATCAACCCACCTTACTACCACTTTAATCACTGCTCACCCAAGTGATGTACTGTATCCATAGCTTGAAGCCCCATTCCAGCCTAGCTGTTGACAGGCCACAGTCGCCTCTGTCCGGCCAAAGCTTGGATCATTGCAAATGGTCCCCCATCTATCATTCAAGTAGATCTCCAAACGTCCAGAGGTGTAGCTGTAGCTGGTAGTATTATTGTGGACAAGCCGCAATTCACCGTAGCTTGGTGCTGGTGGAAAATGGGGTGTGGAGAATGACATGTACGTTAAATGCTTGCACAACTATGTCACAACCATGTGGCAGTGTTCTTGCTATATAGGGGTTTTCCGAAGAGCATGCCATTTAGGCTTCCTAATAAGAGAGTCTACTAAGTATGTGCAAGAACATTCCTATTAGTACAGGCAGACTGAAAAAACTTACAGAACCGCTGAAAGCAGATATTAAACACACTGACACAACCTGATACACAATGAAGAATACTTGTGTCTGGGTTAAATCTAAATTGCTTGTGCATGTCAGCTAAATTCAGATTGCTACCCATAGCCCTAAACCAAACGGTTCGTACAGTTTTCTTCCTGCTAGTTTTTCTTGTCGTAATTTCGTTGGATATAACCAATGATTAAGTTTGGTAAGGAGATTGTGTATAAATGTTTGCCCTAATTCTGTTAGTATTGTTAAAGAACTGAGAGACACATCCCTTTTTGTACAGGGTTTTGATGTTGATGAACTGGAATTTATTGTATCTAAGTTATTACTTCTTAGGTTGTGTATGTTCTTAATTGTACTCTTTTCTGTGGGTGAAATAATAATAACAACCACTTGGTACTATACTCACGTGACCCTCAATGAATCAGACGCCTCAGAATCGATCACATGAGTGAGCATTAAATCGCTTATTGCACACTTGTTTACGTTCATTTTTTTTAGCAGCAGGTGCATGTTTGAGCTGAAATTTGCCTTCACAGAGCAGAATTCAGTGTCCTCACAGGCAGTAGGTGCCCTTGCTTTGGAATATTGACTCCGGTATAATTTTACACTGCCAGCGGAAGAATCAGACCCACATCCGGCTCAAGTCAACCCTTTTCTGGATGGATACTAAGCCATAATATCAAGTGGTAGCGACATAACTATTGTTGAGTCTTTAGATAGGCATTCACCCCTCTCACAGAACACTGTAGTATACTAGTACATGGATTTACCTCAGTCTTATGAAGTACCTCTTTCAACCAACAACACAACAATTAACGGCGCAAGGCACTTCTAATTCAGCGATCTTGAGTAATAATTACGCATCGTTGCTAAGTGATCGTTAAAGTGCGCATGCGTACAAACGAGAAAATGGCGTGACAAAAGAAGCCATAGTTGTTGAGTGGGCAGCTGCAGCCGCCTGGTGAAGACTTGGAGGTTGCGAAAAAGCGATGGGCTGCTGCACTGCTCGGTGTAAAATGCTGCTGTTTCGTGCGAAAACCATCATGAGGGATTGAGGTGACGTTGAGCTAGCCCGTCTGAAAGAAGAAAGAAGAAGAAAGAAGAAGAAGAAGAAAGAAAAACAATTTGCCCGTTTTGCGAGTACCTGGTGCGGTACTTTCGCGACGGTTTTTCGCGACGCGAGGAGTCTTGTTGGTCATGAAAACACTCGAAGATGAACGGTATGTGGTTATAAAGGCTTATAAGTGTACCGTTTCTGAGATTTGGAGAGATTCTTTTGTATTAGCATATATTGCGTGTACGTCGTATCCCTACATACAGAGTCTACCGACTCTGTGATGCACACTTCAAAGATCAATGGCTGTTTTGGGTCAGTGAGTTGCATTAAGCAGTTTAGTTTACCAGTTTGCAGTGCATTACGGGTTTAGTGCACTCGGGCAATCCCGGTCTCGGGCAGATAATGCACTCACCTTCGGCTCATGCATTATCTTGCCCTCGACCGTTAACTAGATTGCCCTTGTGCACTAAAACCCGTATTGCATTGCAAACTGGTATTTAAATATTACTTAGAAGCCCGAATGTCACACACACATGTTACACTCCCGATAAAGATGTACCACATACTGAATAGACTAGGAATACGTATCCACATAATTGCCTCGCGCGCACGCCGTGGCCGCATGCGCAGCCTGGCCACGTGCTTACGAGTATGATAGATATCTAGCTAAGTGTGAATTTGCAAGTGTGGAGCTGAGATAAACATGCCGATTACACTCACTCCACATGTAGCTGCTCTAGCTCTGCAAGCCCTGAAGCCCCCCCCCCGCTCGCTTGTACCCTAGCCTCTGGCTACGCGAGATTATTCTGGAGTTGCGGTATAAACAGATGTCGACTGTTTGACTCCATATGTAGCTGTTTGACTTCGTGTGTAGCTGCTCCAGCTCTGCAAGCCCTGGAGCACTGCACGCTCGTCCACTGATCTGTTTCTCAAGGTTGTAGTTCTCGCACCGTCGAGCCCTCGCAGCAAATAAAACTCAATTGGCTGGCAGAAACCCGCAACATTCATATCAACATTCCTGAGCGTGACATATTCCGGTACATACGTACGTACGTACACACGTACGTACATGTGTATATAGATCCCCGATTCAGAGCCTCGCGCTAATGCGCTCGGCAATGATACTCTCTAGGACATGCAGACACAAGTATACGGATTGTGAAGGCTCAAATCAATGTGTTGTCAACTACAAAGTATCAGACAAAGTACCTCATTACATTACTAGATGGATAATATTACTTAAATTGGACTGAATACCTTTTGAATCGCTGAACTGAATAATTTCTGTATCGATTCCGCTTTTTGTGTGACTGGAATAGGTGTGTCTGATTGGATGGAGTGAAAAATGGCACTGTATTATCACTAGCTATTCTTTTTCTGCTCTAGAGTTTAAAAACTCCTCTGACGTAGGTTTGATGCTATCGTTTCAACCCCAAACTATTGCCATGCATGTATGAAAGATTAATGGTAAGTGGTCAAGAAGGCTCGTATGTTGACCGCTTTTGTCTGTCTCCTACATGACGGTTTCATACAAAAGAGCAGCATTTTACACTGCATGAGCAGTGCATGACCCTATATCTTTGTTCATTACAATACACGTGTTATGTCTGTAGGGTGGGTTGCATACTGAACTGTAACAACCAACTCCTCACTCTTAATTGGAGTGAGCCCATAGTCATGGTGTCAAGATGTCCCACTGTTTGTGAGGTGTCTGTTTAGCGTATGACTGTATATCCAAGTGGAAAATCATAATGTTGCGCCACACACATGCTGAACTGGACCAGCGTGGAGAGCCTGCTACATTTGCATGGCGATGATGAACAACGATCTTGAACAGATCGCCATGAACGAATGGTCTCAACTAGGGGTGGGCAATATCAGAATAATGTGGTCACGATATATCATGTGTTAGTTATCACGATATTCGATATTATCACGATAATGCGTTTTGGCTAGTTTATTTGACTTCTCATGCCACACTAGAATATTTCTACAAGCCAAGCATTTACTATGTTGTCATAAATTGCATGTATACGCTATTTAGCTACTGCAGGCCTTATTTCTGCAAAAACAGCACCACTAATAATGTGAACACGATATGACGATAATTTTAAAACCACCACGATACGATTATCATGGGCTCTTAATATCACGATATACGATAATAACGATATATTGCCCACCCCTAGTCTCAACATAGTCTAGCTACGTACTACCAACTTGAAACTGCAGACCGCCATGAATGAGAAATTATCTCAACATGCTAACAACTTGAAAATGCAGACTGAGCGGAGGATGAGTTACAAACTTGAAACTGCAAAAGTTGAGCTTAAAACTGCACACCATCATCAACCCGAGGCTCAAGGTACTGTACGGCTAGTGTACAGCACCACGCTCAGGCCCCACCCTCAAGTATATGCTGCACTGCTTGTGGAATCTACTAATATGACATGGATATTGGGACTGGCAGGAAGTACATAGTTTTGGTATAGGTATTAGAAACGAGCATGCATTGAGAACCGGCCCTGGCCCTAATACACCCTAACCCATCGCCCTACTTCCTGTCGGATCAATCACTACCGTAGGCGCTCTAATTATGTGTTGCTCTAAAAATTATTATTTTTGAAATGCAACGCAACAATAGAAATTCGGTTAGCCAAACGGCGACGATCTTCGATGCATGATTAGAAAACACGTCGCTAGGTACTACGTAAAGTCAGACGAGTGTAGACAAGGCTATTGCATAGCGGTTGTGTTTGTTCCCGGTTGTTGGACTGTCGCTGCCTTTTCTCCTACATGGGGTGTCCGTATCCTGGGGCACGGAATACATAAGGGTCATTCCATGTCAAATCAACACAAAAAAATCCTGACCTCTTCCAATTTTGACGAAACTTGGTGAGCCTGTTAGTTCTATTAGGAAACCACTGCACACCAAATTTCAGCTTCTGAACTGCTATAGCTTTTCAACTGTGACAAATTTAATTTTCGCCTCAGGTGCCCGTTTTAGACCGCGTGCCATGACTGAAATACCCATATCTTTAGATGTGATCAACGTAGAGAGTTGTAACAAGGATTTTCTCAAAGCTCTTGAAAGGCTCTTTCATTTGGCATATAACAATTTGACGTTTGATCTCATTAAAGTTCAAAGGTTATGTAATCTGACCTTTGACCTTGGTTCTGGAAAAACGGAAGTTTTGATTTTTTTCAAACTTTTTTTGCAAAGACCTTGAACCTAAATGTGTTTATTCACCAAGTTTTAATTTGGGACTACAATGGGAACAGCAGCTATAGACCAAAATGTAGTAGCATGTACGAAATATGTGCACATAGCATACACAGATAATGGGTCTAAAACCCATCATGTTTACTAACCTGCCTAGTTTTATTAATTTCTGAACCACCTTAAGCTCTTCAGTTGCAGCTCAGCTTGCTGTCTGTGTCAGTGTGTACGTGCGACCTTTTCGTAGCATTGCTTTATTTACAGGTAACTGGCTTCACTTGCTTCAGCTACTGCACTGGGAAAAATAATCTGTTTTCAGATTATTTGCGCTGCAAAGGCAGGTTACACTAGCAGAGAATCAATTACATTTCTGGTTAATGAGCCAAACAATGGATACATCAGATGGATGCATAACTAACTGGCTGAGTAGCTACCAAGCACGTGCATACTATAATCACAGCGTAGTTAAGGACTGGGTACACCAAAATTTGACCAGATTTTGATCGATGTTTGTTAGCCTATATCTCAGCAACTGAAAGAGATATCAAGACCCAACCTGGACCAAGAGAACCTACAATCCAAGCGTTTTTATGTGGCTTCCATTTTGGCCACGCCCCTTGCTCACGTGAGACACCACACCCCCACTTATGACCATATATTACTAAGCTATTTGCCAAAGTCCGGAAGGTTTTTAGCTGCCTGAGAGCTACTGTTTTCTGCATAACGCTAGTAATAGTACCCAGCTCCATGGGATAAAATGCGGGAAAAGATCTGACTTACCGTTTGTCCAGTATGGCAATACACTGCTCTCACATTGCTGTCCAGGATGGCTCTCTGCAGCTGTAACTCAGTCTGCCTTCGGATTTTCTTTTCCCGCATTTTATTACACACTTAGCACAACATCCTTAACCTATAGAGCTCAAAGACAGCCTTCTCCTACCGCAAAAAACCTTCCGGAACGAAGCTAGTTTGTAAAGCTCAGTGAAGTCGGCCATTTTATGCGGCCAACTGATCACGTGCAACTAGATGACGCAAGGTATGCGTTTTCACTTTGTAGTGTAAATTAGTGTCGGCGTAGTGCAAGGGTTTCTGTAGAGAGCTATCTGATACTATTACAGACCGTCAGCGCAGCGATGATATCCACAACAATGCCACTGACGAATGCTCTAGGCGGCGAGCTAAAGCCAGTATACGACGGTAGACTCGCGCGAACTTTCCAGGCACGGGTAGGTTCTTGGTACTCGACCTGTATAGCTACAACTACAGTGATACAACTACATTGATGACGGTGAGCGTCAACATAGAAGGTAGCTAGCCGAACGCAAAGCTGTCAAGGTATGCGAGCCTCGTTCTAAGCGGCTTACACAGAGTAGCGCTTCTCGGATTAAGCTAGCCCTTCGCTTTCGCGCGATCGCTTTCTAGCCCGCTAGACTACGCTTCTGATGCGTTCTCTCCCATCGGCAACAAAGTAAGCAGCAACGTACTTCAGTATCTCCTGAGAAGCAAGCGGCATTTCAAACGCCGTATGTTACCTCCATGACGCGCTACGCAGATAGCTCGATACACTACATTGTACATGTAATTGCCCCCGCCCAGTGATCACGGTCCCATGCAGCCATGCATAGATAACTTGCCATGACAGTACCCCTCCCATGTTAACTTCACCTTGCATAATTATAGTACTAGTCTTGCTTTATCAAGATCCACTTGCCACTATTAACTGACTCACAAGACTACATTTAATTTAGTGTGGAATGAACTAGGCCTATAGTGCTTTCCTTTTGTATCTTCAAGATTGCAATGTGTATGCTCCTCTCTGCTTGATGACTGGGTTTCTCGGGCATGCTGTTGCTGTGGCTGTAGTGCCTGGATGGATTCTTGACATCTTTGTTGTCGAGCATTTGACCATAGATCTCTCTGTTCTTCATATCTCTGGCCCTCTGTTGCTCCTTCTCAATATTATTATGTGATAATCAAAGTGCTAATATGAAGTGATGGATTACATCACCACAATATGTGGGGCCCGCTCCACTAGGAGGAGCATAAAGGTGTGATCACACCTTCCTTGGTGAGACTCACACCTTTTGGGGTGAGACTCACGCCATTTCTGGTCCCAGTCCTTAACTACGCTGTGATCTTTAGCTGGTAGACAAGAGTCTGCCTTGCTTTTATGGAAACGTTTGTTCTTTATGAAGCATGACAGAATTTGATGGAGTGACTCTTTGGAATGGTGGATGGTAGACATGTTTGTCCATTCTCTTCATGGTACTTACCAGTCAGGTATGCATTATGCATCTTCTGGTTAGTTTGCAGTGTTGCCCCCACATTCACCTACATGAGCACTGCTGTTAACATGTTGTGCAGAGGTCTGACAGTCGCTATGACACCTCCGTTCGTGTTAGCGTAGTGCAGCACAAGACAGTTCCCTCTTCACGGACATGCTTGTCTCAATCACTACATCTGCATGAGTCCGGTGTAGCTCCTTACTCTGACTAGTTCGTCACTAGCCACCTGAACATGCACATGCAGCTACACTTATGCTTAGGTGTCAGGATAAGTTACTAATGTAGGGCTTATTCAGGCTCTCACCAACGAGCAAGGTTCAAAATAACCATAACGTTATAGCGGTTATTCTGTTTTCAGTGAACTCCCATGCGCTGGAAAGGCAGGTTACACTAGCAGAGAATCAATTACATTTCTGGTTAATGAGCCAAACAATGGATACATCAGATGGATGCATAACTAACTGGCTGAGTAGCTACCAAGCACGTGCATACTCTGCTGAAATTTGGTGTGCAGTGGTTATGAGATATACCATTGGATGCTGTGAAGATCAGCTGCACAAGTACTATAGGGCACATGAACTCATCATACATCCAGTTGCAAGCATTCTTTTTGATGAAAAACCTTGCAGATGGTAATTGCAGTATTTAGCTAAGTCTTTTTCTCTCAACCTAATGATGATCATGGCCTACAACCAAGAAGTATACCTGACTGAGGAAGTCCAAATTTAGTGTGGAGTGGTCTCTCAATTAATGTTTTGTAGCCTGACCTTTGACCTTGGTTCTGGAAAACCAAGTTTTGAATTCCAACTTTATTTACAAAGACCTTGAACCTACATGTGTTTATTCACCAAGTTTTAATTTGGGACAACAATGGGAACAGCAGCTATAGACCAAAATGTAGTAGCATGAATACAAAAAACGTACACATGCTACTTCATTTTGGTCTATAGTTGCTGTTCCCATTGTAGTCCCAAATTAAAACTTGGTGCATAAACACATTTAGGTTCAAGGTCTTTGCAAAAAAAGTTTGAAAAAAATCAAAACTTCCGTTTTTCCAGAACCAAGGTCAAAGGTCAGATTACATAACCTTTGAACTTTGAATAGATCAAACGTCAAACTATTATATGCCAAATGAAAGAGCCTTTCAAGAGCTTCGAGAAAATCCTTGTTGCAACTCTCTACGTTGATCACATCAGAAGATATGGGTATTTCAGTCATGGCACACTGTCTAAAATGGGCACCTGAAGCCAAAATTAAATTTGTTGCAGTTGAAAAGCTATAGCAGTTCAGAAGCTGAAGTTTGGTGTGCAGTGGTTTCTTAATAGAACTAACAGGCTCACCAAGTTTCGTCAAAATCGGAAGAGGTCAGGATTTTTTTGTGTTGACTTGACACGGAATGACCCATAAGTGAGTTGCTGTCTCGTACCTTCACTGATGTACCAGCCATATCGCAACTGTGTCTTCATACATCAACGTTCACAGGCAGTGATGTGATGAGCCCTCTTCGCCGTTCAACGGTACTGTGTGCGCTTCGAGCTAGCTGCCATGCTAATCGCGTTACACAAATTAGTCCCCGGAGTGCGACGCATTATTGGAAATCATCGGTTTGAGATATTGAATTTTGAAGCAGAATTAGAAAGGATGCATAATTAGAGCGCCTACGGTACTTAAAGTAATTATGCACTGTGTTAGTTTGTTCTGTTTCTGTATGTAGCTTGGGTATTGTATATACCTTTCACTATTTCCTGAGTTTTCCTCTTCATCTTGATATATTTGGGTGCATATTTGGTAATTCTCCTGCATAGAGGAGTGCCCATACGTGGTCTACGCTGTAATATTCAGGTGAAGTGGTCCTACAACAGACTTGAACAGGTATGCGGACGGCACAATCACGGAGCAACTTTAGTGATGATGGTGCCTGTCCAGTCCTGTATCTACAGAAGTTGTTCCTGTGTACATGTGTAGTAACCAAGCTTTGCAGTGTACAGATACATGTGACCTGCTGAGGGGAAAACCTGGCACATCCCATATTGAAAAAAGGTCAGAATCTTAATTAATATCTGTAGAAATTCAATTCCTTGAATTTCCACTAATCCAATCTAACTAATCCAATTTAAGGTAGCCACTGCAATAATATTATCTTCAGTGAATCCTAATACCAGGAAATGTACTTATCAAAACAACACAGTTCCAAGAAAGTCACACAGTTCCAAGAAAGTCTATCACACATTAAGAGTTTAGTTAAGAACAAAATTATGTTGAAATACCCATTTCCTGGAATAGTACATGTTTAGCCACAACAGTCAAAATCAGCATGTGCATGTGCATCAGGCATGGCAGATGAGCCAGGCATGGCAGATGATGCCCATGTTTGTGGAATAGTACAGCCCACAATTTTTCTCTGCAAATGCAGCAAGTGTCAGTTGAGCCCAATTCTATCTATTATGATGGTAGATCCAATCTATCTGCTGAAATTCGGAATCCCATCCTGCAGTAGTGAATTTCTTTTTGGCCCAGTTCCAATAGCATAAATATGGTACTCCAAATATTTACACAGTCATAATTCTCACCTTCTTCACTGCTGTTACCACTTGGACAAGAAGTCTTGAGAGAGGGGATAGAGAGCCCAACGTCTGGGGGGAAAGCAGCAAAATGTTACAGTCATTTATGATACCATGACAACCAAAATTATGCATAGCAATAGGAGTGTGGGTGGAGGTGATGTGGGGGTTACAAATGAGATAAATGGTGGTGGGTGGGGTTTCATTGACATGGCCCTATCATACAATTTGCATATTTCATTGGCATAATAGGTAGCACAAAGAATGAAGAATGCTTTCTGGAATAATCGGTGAGTTTACAGGGGGGGATAATGGATTACCATGTGGTGGAAATGGCTGCTAATGACTGTTCATCGGACAAAGGAGAGTGTAGCCAGATAGGTTCAAGTGCCCAGAGCCCTCTGAGTTAGCTAGGAAGCATAAAGTAAAAGCTAACGCTAACCTCCCGGTTGGAGCAAAGAGAAGCCAGCAACGCTCTTTAATAAGTCACACTTACACCCCAAACCAAAAATCTATCCAACATGCGAAAGAGTTCCCTGACGAAGGTCTCACAGTTTCTGGGAGTGGTTTTTCACTGAGAAGAATAATAGGTAATTTTTTTTGGAATAAAAAAGAATGGAATAATGGAGAATAATTTCCTCAAGCCTAAAGCTAATAGGGTCACTGACCAAGACACTGCACAGAATAAAATTATTTGCAAGTTCAACAGTAGGGAAAGAAATAACCAGACGGGAGAATGTTAATTGTGTACACTTGAGAAATTCACATATTATGCAACATGTGTGGATTGTGAGGGGTGGAACACAGGACAACATTAATTTGTTACAAGCAGCTTTGCTTGCTTAAATTAACTGCTGCTGCCAAATTGCATCTGCACGCGAGTTCAGCACTGACAGCTCCCAGTGCAGATTCTGGCAGGCTCTCCAAGAACTCTCACTCTACCCTAAATTTCTTGCACAGCTCCACCTCATCCGCACAGGTTCCACAACAAATCAATATCATGCTGTATTCCACCCATCTTCAAAACGTTTGACCTAGTTGCATAACAAATTAATGTTTTCCACCTCTCATCTGTGCAACATGACCTACAATGCCTGGTCTGTGTAATAATTCAAACAAATATTCCAACAATTCAAGCACCCTCTTTCTTGGAAAAATCGTATTCATATTTGCACAACAGAGAATGGATTAGACCTGGACAATGCAAGTGGCTTCGTTGCTGTCTTTGTCTTTGTTCGAGGGGCGCAAGGGTCCTCTACCTCCTTTGGCTTCATCATTGCCACGACAAAACTCCTGTTCGCATTTGCTGTACAAGAATTTATTTATTTTGGTGTGTACGAATAGATTAGAGTTCGGAGAAGGGGAGTGTATGAATTAATAGAATTCACTAGTAGAATTAATGGAGCTTGTATCAAAGTTCATTTTTACTTGGGGTTTAATCTATTCATAGCCGGATATTTTCCCAAGCAAGAGCCCATGATGACATGGTCATTGCAGCGGAGGAGGAAAATCATGTAGCTTCGTGTTCTCCCCGTGAATCTTTCGCGTGTACTATAAATGGCATATCTGGTCACATTGTAACTAAGTTTTCAACAGAACCTCTAAAGAGACCTGCCGTCATCACTAAATACCATGTATGCTGGCTTGCCTGGACCATAAATTCGTTACGGCCTGGGAACGAGACTAGCCTGGACCAGTGCCAACCTCTTCAAATCCTCCATCTTCATCTTCTCTAAAAAACTTGGCCTCTTGGACTGTCAGGCTTGGGTAGCAACGTAACTAATAAGGGTGGTCAAGAACAGTTCCGGGCAGGTATAGACTACTTACTGCAAGTTCAATTAAGACAAAGCCTCCTATGAGCACACACATGTTCTACTTTTAGTAGATGTGGGAGATTCCGCAATTTTGGCCATTACATGCTTTTCCTCTTCTGTCACAATAACGATGATGTCTTGGCCGAACAGACAGCAATGACCAGCAGGCACTGTAAACTACCAACAAGCTCACCACACTGAAGTGTAACATCATTGCTGTGTGTGCAGCTTGTGATGTTTTGCAATGGACAGGAGGTACAGAGGTCAAGACAGCGTTGTGAGTCTGATCCACAACTGAAATACTTCAGCCAGATGGGTTGACTACTGTTTCCAGGTCTGCAGAAAGGAAGATGTGAGAATGCAAAGCATCATCTACCGGGTAGTGGACAATAGTCCCAGGTAGAAACTTAACAACCGCCACACCATTATCGCACGCAGAGTTGGTAGACTCTGTTTTCAGAGATGGCAAAGACACGCAGTATAGCTATGTAGTCCCAAAAAGATCTTATAATCTCAACTACAGTGAATCTCTGTAATAATAACCATACAGTGGCACACACCATTCATCTTGGAGTGATTTCATGACCAACAAGACTCATAGTTGCGAGAAAATGCATCACAAAAGTACAAAACAAAAGTTGCAAAACAACTACAATGCCGTGGTCTCCTCTTCCTCCTCTTCCTCCTCTTCCTCCTCTTCCTCCTCCCTCTTCCTCCTCTCCTTCTCCTCCTTTTTCTCCCCTCCTCCTCCTCCCATCCTCCTCCTCCTCTTCCTCCCCTCCTCTTCCTCCTCCTCTTCCTCCTCCCTCTCCTCCCTTCCTGCTCTTCCTCCTTCTCCTCCTCCTCCTTCTCCTCCTCCTCCTCATCCTCCTCCTCCTCCCTCTTCTTCTTCCTTTTGTTGTTGTTCTTCTTCTTTGAGTCATACTACATAGCTCACTGCTGCCGCAACCTTTCATGGTTTTTGATCAAAAGAACAACACTCTAGAGTGACCAGTTCCCTACCACATCACATTAATTAGAACTGAATCGGCAAAAAATACGGCAAATCGGTGAGCGATTCAAGCATATTTGTGAACGATACCATGAATGATAGAGCATATCGGTGAGCAATTCCGATTCAAGCCTATCGATGACAGATACAGCAAATATCGGTGAGTAATTCGACCACATCAGTGACCGATATAATGAGTCGCTGAGCAATTCAGGAATATTGGTGAATCGCTCACCGATTCGTGGTATCTGTCACCAATAGGCTTCAATCACTCATTGATTCGTCATCACTTCATGGTATCGGTCACCAATAAGGCTTGTATCACCTACTGAGTTGTGAAACATCGGTCACTGATAAGACTTGAATCACTCAATGATTTGTGGTATCAGTCACCGATAGGCTCACCGATTCGCCTTGAATCGCTCACCAACAGGCTTCAATCGCTCACCAATTCGTTGTATCGTTCACCGATTCGTTGTATCATTCATGGATTCGTTGTATCGTTCAACAATTCGTTGTATCGTTCACCAATGTATGTGGATCATTTACCAATGTGTGTGACTCACTGACCGATTCACCGTATTGATCATTCACCGATTCCATTCCAAAATAACAAACATACAGTATAGGCCCAATTAAGTGAAAAACGCAAAGTGACAAAGTCAAAGTACAAAGTGACGGGCCTGGGCCACCGTATAGTTAATACCTACTTATTATATTATACCAATTTCATTTTTGGGAGATCAAATGATCGTTGGAATGATTGACCACCTAACACTCGAGGTCCAGTGCTAGATCCATTACTATTTTGCAAGGTGAAGCTTGTGGATGGGAAAAAATGTCAGTGAGCCTCTCAGGTGTTCAGACAGCATGAGCTGGCATAGTTTCGAGAAGGGTTGGTTTAGGTCTCTCCAAGTGCCCGGGACACTGATCCTTCAGTCAGATGCACTGTGTGTCTGCTGCTCAAACCTCATTTCAGGGGCGGAGACAGCTACCGGGAGGCTAATAGCACAATTGCAAGCTGCCGAAGACAGTGAATAGAGGCGTGTAGTGCTGATCAGTCCGTGCGAAATGCTGAAAAATTTTGTCTTCATTTTTCAGGATGGGCTCTCGTGGCACCTTCGTGCTTTGCACGTGCTGCAAGTTAAAGACGCTGGCCCCCAATAAACAAGGTGACATATACGTATGTAGCTATACATTAATGCTACATTTTGATCAAGTATAACCATCCAGCCTGCTGTTTTGGGGGGACTCAGCTCCCCTGCTTTTGAAAGTGGCTCAAGCCCCCCCTGCCCCCTTATATCTCCGCCCCTGCATTTTACTACATACAAACAGTTGACACAATATGCAATAGCCGTAAGGTAAAATAATGGGCATGGCATGGTTCAGCAGTGAATTCAAATTTCTAGGAAGCAGTTACGCATCCAATTCCCCCCCCCCCCCCCCCCTACACTTTTACCTATCAAATGATGCCTTACAAGTTCAGGTGGTTGTAACCACTGGCACCAGTATATCCCAGCTGCCTGCACAAAGTTGCAGCCTCAGCAGATCCAAATCCACTTGTGTTGCAAATGGTCCCCCACTGCCCATTACAGTACACCTCCACTCTCCCTTGTGAGGGGTAGCTACCTCCTGCCAACCGAACTTGGAGTGCATAGGGGTTGTCCACAAGATTATTAGAGTCTGCAGAAGAAAACAATATTTCATATGCAGACAACTAATCGTAGAAGGCTTCTGTATGACTCTTTGCACACATCTAACTATGTACCTCCTTTGATAGAATGATGGTTAAAATGCTCACCATAAGTTGAAATGTGCGGCAACCTTTTATGTATAGATATGCACATTAATACCCAGCAACCATGATAATCAGGCTCCCCAAATTCCCCAATTTGTATAGAGCTACACCAAAGACTTATCAATATCGAACTTCTACTGGTGCACTTACAAAACAATACTACACTTACTGCAGTATACAGCTACATCATTGCTGTGGTTACAGAGTCTGCTGAAGAAGTGCAGCTGGCAGGATTGAAGGCGAAGGTAGCTGGAAGTGTAGCAGTTCACATCGTCCAGGGAGATTGTTCCATTGCCTTCACCAAAGCTGTCAGAAAGAATATCAAACTTCATATACACTCCTGACTACTTTTCAAAATAGCAGCTACATGTAGCTGCTAGGTATCATAGCACATGGCAAAAATCACATGCCGAACCACTTACGATAAACTGTACTTATCATATGCTGCAGCAAGTACAAGCCCTTGTTGTACCTCCTTGGGCTCAAAGTGGTTTATTCAGGTATTTTGCATGCTATTGAAGATATGATATATTCTTGTCCTTAACTCCTTGCATGCGGGAAATGCACTTATGAATAATTAGATAAATTTCTCCTTCAGGACTCGAACCTACGATGGTCACATTACGATATACGCGCACTGTGGACTACACCAAATGACTTTTTTAAGTGCAAATAGACGTTTTAAAGCTAACCATTCAAATTCTCTATAGGGCCATTATAGTGGTGGCCCATCGCATGCAAAGTGGGTACAAGGAATTATAGTTCATAAATGTCTGGGCACTGCAATGGTGTACAGAACCATACACCATTTTAAGGGACTACAGTCCTTCAACTACAGCTTGGCTAGCTCTGGGTCACTAGCTAGTGCAGTGTCCACGTGAGGATGAAGCCGTGGGGTTCAGTTCCACTTGTAAATTGAAGGAGCTGTTGTTTATTTCCAGGGCCGAGGAGTGATTCTGAATTAACACGTCAGCAATTCCAAGACAGTCAGTCCAAGAACACATACCAAGACAATAGGAATCCATAGGACAAATAATACGTTCTCTAGTCTTGTTTTTTGCAAGTCATTGGATTTTCACTTCTGTTTAATGATGCACATTTGTGCCAAGCAGTGAACTAAGCAGGTGGGAGCTATATACCCCACAGAAAATGAATGGGATACATGTTCAGACCAGTTTGTTTACCCCTGCAAAAAATGAAGTGATTCAGAAATGGCCGGTCGCACTTCACCTCTCAAAACAGCAGAGAAACAAGGGGAAATGCCATTTTACCCATCCTCAGTCCCATCCCATTCATAATGGGATGGGACTGAGGATGGATTTTCTTTGCTTTTTTGAGAGTTAGAGTAGCCTCGTTCCCAGGCTCCTCTGCCAGCTTTTGTCACATACTTTACAGTATGCGACAAAAAGCTGGGGAGGAGCCTGGGAACGAGGCTAAGTTAAGAGCATGACAGGTCATCACTACTATGCAGAGTGTAATAACATTCATTTCATGTTGGTACCATCTGGCATCTGTGTATGTGCAATATTCATAGATGATGACGAAATTGGTCAGGCAAAATAAATATTCATTGTGTTATTGGAACTTAAGTTGCAATATTCATGTATCAGCTACATACTGTTGTTCTTTGTGGGGCAAACGGTATACTATTGTATTGCTATTGGATAAACAAGGTGGATCAATTGCGCCAGCAATGCAATTAAGGTTGAATCAACTCTCCAGTATACCTACCTACTGTGATGGCAGTATAGCTATGCAAATAATTATTTGTACTTGCTTGTTATGCATGTCTCACTCATCAGGTTTGCCCCACGGATGTCCTGCGTTAATTTCCACAAGTACAGTGTAATAGCAATACCATACATCCTATGTAAGTTCCCATTATAGACTTGCTTCTTAATTAACTCTTTAGGGCCCAAATTTCTACCACAGTACGTGGGTGATCCTTTGATGTACCGCGGAGGATAAATCGGTTATCCTCCGCTATGACGTAATCAATCCACGCTGTGCTGAGAATAGGAGATTGTAGCCATCTAGCAGCCGGATCCAGCTACAAACTTGACTTGGAGGTTATTATGTCTGTGGTAGAAGCCAGATCTACTACGTCGACACGGAGGTTATATGCGTTTTATCCTCCATGGGAAAGTTTAGCCTCGGCTTCGCCTCGGCCAAACTTTCCCGTGGAGGATAAACCGCATAACCTCCGCGTCGACGTAGTAGATCCTATACTTCTTTCTCTGGGTCATTTTCATTCACTTAAACATACCTTAATTTCTGTTCTCTGGTGTTGCTGGGCTCGAAACTGCTCACACAGGTAATTTCAGCTATACTAAGCATATAAGTGACTTAACCAGCCCACCAATTAATAAACTTGCAATCAAGTCTCCCGAGAAATGGCAACCTGCCGTAGCCGAAAAACAGACAATGTATGCTGGAAATGGAGGCCTTACAAACCCAGACAGCTACTTTCTAACCCCTCAGTTTTATGCCAAAATCGATGGAAATGCCCCTCCCAGTGCCGACCAAGACCTTTCTACCGTGGAGCCCAGACATGGCCGGAAATGGAGGCCCTACAAAGCCAGACGGCTACTTTCTAACCCCCTTTATGCCAAAATCGATGGAAATGCCCCCCCCCCCCCCCCCCCCCCCCCCCCCCCCCCCCCCCCCCACCCCCACCCCCACCCCCCCCCCCCCCCCCCCCCCCCCCACAGTGCCGAACAAGATTTTCTACCACGGAGCCCAGACACGGCCATGCTGTTTGCACCCTCCGGGTGCACCCACCCACCTGTCCCGCCCTTTCTGCTGTTGCAGAACCTATCTCCCAAGGACATTGCCGGAAGTCACATGATGAAGCTGAAGACATTTGGCGCTATGGGCCCTAAAGGGCTAACTAGCTTAGCTAATACTCTGGAGTTTGGCAACTGAGTGCAGAACATTAGCAAGTTTGTCGTTGTTCTTTGAATTGCACATTGAGTAATTCATTGCAAGGGCGATTTCCCTATACAAGTATTCATGTACATTGAGGGTTATGGCTCATAACCACCCTATGCTTGTATCGCGACGTAAACAAACCTCGTCCTTAGTGAAGCTATCAGTGCATGCATATGGTACTATCTGAGCTGCAGCAAAACAACTGAGCCAAATATACCTAGCTCAATAGTGCATCACCCTACCATGCCAGGGTTACATCTAGAAAAAAATGTTTGGGGGGGGGGAAGTAGTGGCAAGTGCCGTGCAAAATGTTTTGAGGTTAATTAATTCCCCGGAAGAGGTGTGGCCTACAGCAGTATCTGAGTCCTAATATGGTATTACCTATGATGTAATGATATATATGGTCAATCTCTTCTTTGGGGGGGAAGCTTCCCCCTTGCCCCCCCCCCCCCCCCCCCCCCCCCCCCCAGTAGATGAAACCCTGCATGCAGAACTACAAACTGAGCTCACCGTCGCAGCAATAAGAGCTCACCCAAGTGATCTACTGTATCCGTAACTCGAAGCTCCCCCACTCCAACCTAGTTGCTGGCAGGCCACAGTTGCCTCCGTCAGACCAAAGTCTGGACCATTGCAAATGGTTCCCCATAAACCGTTTGTGTGGAATTCCAAACGTCCAGAGGTGTAGTTGTAGCTAGTAGTATTGCCACGGACTAGCCGCAGTTCACCGTAACTTTGAGCTGTGTAGGAAAGTTGGATCAAATTGAGTTGACGGAACCAGATGCAGCTAGCTAGCTAGCTAGCTAGCTAGCTAGCTAGCTATATAGCCAGGGGCGGATACAGGATTTATGAAAGGGGGGGGCACCGTATATGAAACGCTGCCGGAGGCAGTGCATAGAGGGGCGTAGCGCCGATCATTCCGCGCGAAGCGCGGAAAAATTTTTTCGCCTTCATTTTTCACTTCTCAGGATGGGCTCTCGTGGCACCTTCGCGCTTTGCACTGCAAGTTCCAGATGTACGAGGATTGCAGGTCCCAGGGCGGGCCGCCATGAGCTTCTTCCTTGCTTATTTCGCTCACGAATGTAATACGTACGTACACGGAGGGGTATACTAGATCGTGGTCTCGTTCCCAAGCCGTTCGGTTTCAGGCAACGCACGATATTGCGAGCTGAGGAGGCCATGGTGCCAGGCCAGGAGTTGCAACGTAGCGGCAGCTAGCTATATAAAAAAATTTTTTTCTCTAGCCAGGGGGGGGGCACCGGCCCCCCTGGCCCCCCCCCTGGATCCGCCATTGATAGCTAGCTAGCTGCTGTGGTGAATGCACTTCCTTCATTCAAAACACGTACCCTGCACCATGGTGCTCAGCGAAACTACAAAAGTCCCAGGAGCGACATAAGTACGGCCGTGGACTTCACAACTCAAGAACCGCAACCCCACGGCATCAGGACCGCGTACCGTCGAGCGAGTCAACAACAGTCTTCTACCCGTAATCTTTCCGTATTCTCAGTGATTTCAGAGGAGGGAGTGCAAGCTTACGAAGGTTCATAGTATTCGTTATGAACTCGGAGTTATGCGATTTCCGTGTAAATAGACGGGACACTAGGGAGATACCCACTCAAGAACTAAGTGCAGTGAAATACTGACCCGATGGGATAGGCCCCCGCCTCCTGCTTGAAGCGTATTCCTGAGCAAATTATGTATCAGCCCCTGGGCTCAATCAGTCCTGACAAAGCGGGATTCTCGGCTTAACCCAATGCAAGCGCGGGGCTCAAGCTAGATGTGGATCAAGTTTCCTGAAAGAGCTGGAACAAAGGCTTACTGACCAGTTTCTGCAACAATGGAAAGCAGACCTAATATAGATTCACGGAAACTAAGGACCTTCAAGTCTACCTTCGAACAAGAGCCCAGCTACCTGCATCTTCCGAGAATTCCTCTAACCAGACTGAGAACTAGCTCACACCAACTTATGATAGAGATTGGTCGGTATCACAGACCTCCCATCCTAGTGGAAGATCGCCTTTGCTCGACATGCAATGTAATTGAAGATGAAGAACACTTCATGTTGGAATTCATCCAATAGCTACAACAGAGAAGCGCTGATGAAGTGGTGCACTAACAAACAACCACAAACCGTTCCAATATCTCCAAAACAGCGAAAGATTCCAGTTCATCCTTGGAACAAACTGATAAACCTAACAGCCTCCTTTGTCGTAAAGAACTTAAAGAAACGAACCACTAGTTAAGCAATAATGGTCATAGTCTTAACTCCTGTTGACTAATGGGTCGCACAGCCCCCAAATTGTCATTAAAATAATAAACAGTGGACCCAGGACCTGGGACCGGGGGCCTGAGGACCCGGGGGCCAAGGATCTTCAGCTGTTACGGGGCTACAAAAAACCTTTGTCATATATCTATAGCACTGCACATTGAAGTTTAATTATTTAATAACCCAGCCTGGATCCCAGTATTACGGCCTGGGAACGAGCCTAAGTGTAAGCTAGTTCACTTTCATTTGCCAGAACTAACTCTGATTATTCACATGATGCACATGACGACCTAGGGAATTACATCACATATATGGCATGATTATCAATACGGGTGCATCGCTGATGACAGCGGTCAATGTTATAGCACAAAGTTCAGCCCTCTTACATAAGTATTTTAATCCGGTTGTGCAAAGCTGACTTGCATACTCAAGGTAACAACATAAGTATTAGCTAACCGTGAGTTTGGACTTTTACATGAGCACAGATTGCTTGTAATTGCATTTCTGTCTCCCGTAACATCCTTGGGTCCCCGGGGTCACGGGTCCACTGTATATAGTATCCCCATAATACTACCTCCGAAAAGCCCGTCTAATTACCATCATTCCGTTTTATTCCATTTCATTCCATTCCATTTCACGTTCCATAGATTCAGGTATGCCTATTGTGACAACCTCATCAGATTTGGAGCTATGAGCCCCTGAAGTCAACCGTATTTCATGAATATTGTTGCATGGTTGAATTTGTGTGCAAGCTGTTAGCAAACGAGATTGTTTCAGCATGTCTATATGCATTTCTTCACAGAGTATACTCATACATTGATACAACTATGATGGTCAACAACCCAGAAGTTTTTCTATGCAACCGTTGAAATTCAATTTATTGTACATGTACTTTAGTTGCTTCGATCTAGTGTTATACACATTCTGTTAGATGAGGATGAGCACATGCATACCATTCATGCAATAATACCCGGTATGAGACTTTACCACTCAGGTTTACTGTGTATTGAAGTGACAGCTCTAGTAATGAGCATGCACACTCTATAATACTGTTGTAGATATAACAGCATCCAGTGTAGCACACAACACACACCTTTATGTAAATATACTGTTGACTAGCTACATGGTTACAGAAAACATAATTCAGCTGGCCCATATGCAATGTTCTCCCTTAGTTCAATGTGAGTGGGTTCAATGGCGGCGCTATTCTGCCCAATGATGTCATCATACAGTGGTGCTGGCTGTTGCTTCTGCTTCCTGTGGGCTATTGTCAGAGAGTAAAACTTCTGACATTTGGATTTCTTCCTCACAGTGCAGTAGTGTACCACAGCACCAACCAGTGCTGTGATAATGAATGAAACAGCACAGGAGACGACTGCTGTGATGGCATGCATGTATCAGTTACCAAACATATCCACAATGCAGTTCATGTCTGCAGGGTTTGGGCTCCATCCGTTCCCAGTGCACACATGCAGCCTCCCTTCTGGAATCAGACCCAAGTCACAGCCATAGAGCACAGCTGAACCCTCTGTTGCGTCAGTGTAGTTCTCCAATGTGCCATTCCGTGGGGGAACAGGTGGGCCACAGTTAACTGAATGGAAGCAGAAGTAGAAATGCTGCTTACTATAATTATGCCCTCATTTCTGTTATTGGTACAAGAGCAAAGCACAATGCTCTATTCATATCATACCTACTTCCCTGCATGTCACATCAGCTGGGTCAGGACTCCAGCTCCCATTTGCTGAACACATTACTGACATCTCACCCAATGGACAAAACCCTGAGTTGCACTGGTAGCAAACAACCAACCCCTCCAGCGTACTGGTATAGTTGACAACAGTTATTCCATTACCAGGAGGAACTGGAACTCCACAGTTAGCTGTGCACAAGAAAGAGGATGAAAGGTAGAGTTTGTTGTGGACACCATATATTATTGTATGCCTATGAAGGATAAATTTGGCCAGAACAACTCTGAAACTTATGCTGTACTTTGTGGTTGCTCTTGGCAGACCAATGTAGGATCTGGCATCCAATATCTATTCTGGGCACAAATGGACACTTGAGGAGCTGCTGGGATAAAACCTGTTCTGCACTGGTAGGTGACCTCTGCACCAACTTCTGCACTTTCAAACTGCAACAGAGAACCTTCAGTTGCAGTTTGCCACATGTACTGACCAGCTCAGCTGGTTGGATGATGCGACATTCGTTGGAGGAGATGGGGGACCTATGGTACGCAAAAGAATACTTCAACAGCCAGCTGGAATAAGAGCAAATGTTAATAACCAGATCAATGTTAATAACCAGATGACATGCGCCTTCTGTATTTACACCGTTTAATTACTTTTGTGCTGCTGACCTAGGATGTAAGTTCAACCTAGCCATGCAGCTGTTCTCAGGAAGAGCTGAGGGGTATGGGAATAACAACCTTCCCATCCTCTGCCTAGAGCTATTATTTGATCAGCTGCTTGACATGTGACTTGTGTAAAGCTTTCTGGAATTCAACCAGCCATCTGTTACTGTAACTGAGTCAGTAGCTCGGCTTTGGCTTTGAAAACTGTTATTTGAATCCCACTCAAAGCTGCATTGATTTCTTTGCTAGTTTGAATGACATTTAAATGATGTTTGAGTGTCAACTTTAGTTCCCCTCGCCTTCAAATATACTTGCTGCCACTGCAGTAGGATGCTGACATTGCTACGGCCATAGACCTGGTTGGATGATGCGACATTCGTTGGAGGAGATGGGGGACCTATGGTACACAAAAGAATACTTCAACATACACCTGCCCAGCAGCGATAAGAATTGCTAAAAGAAGCAGAAATCCATGTATCAAATTAAAAGCACTAGCTGAGAGTTTATGGGAGACCATGCATCATGCTATCATTGGTTGATAGAGAGTTAATTGTAGACAGTTGTAAGTAAACCCATGATTTTGACTCCAAGGGCTAATTAGGATATAGAAAAAGGTTTGAGTAGAGCAAGGCATTATATTCTTAGCTAACACATTATCAGCATCACTGCACAGTGTAAAGTGCCATAAATACAATAATTTTCATTGTTCCGCTTGTATACAGTAACTTAATCTCTCCTCTCTCAAGATCATGCACTCAATTTATGGCTTATAAGGAATCACCTGCAATGGTGAAGAGTATGCTCATGGTAGCTGAGCTGGTCAGTGCATGTGGCAAATGTTCATGGCCTCTGGTTGATCGATGGTTAGTATGCTAGAGATGTGAGTGGCATGTATTCGACGCTGTAGCTATATTGGTGTTCCTATAGCTATCTGCCTAAATAATAAAGGATTTAGCTGCAGGCACATGAACAGTTACAACTAGGTGCTCACTATAAAGGGCATTTACCGGTAACAACCAACAACCCCGCAATAATGTATTCATAGCGATGTTTGAATGGAGCTGGCATTTATAAACATATTATAGCACCACCATACTATATAGCATCTACGGCAAGATAATAATACTGTTTGTATGGCAACTGCAAGATTACAGTAGAACCTAATTCAGTATTGCTCTGGTTACAGGTGGTGCTGGCTGTTGCTTCTGCTGCTTGCGGGCAATTGCCAGGGAGTAGCACAGGAGACAACTGCTGTGATGGCATTGCTGGTGGAACATGAGCGTGGGGCACCTGGTAAATTAGTGCTAGCTACCTGGAGAAAAGAATATTTTACCACTCCATACAAGATCTATTATTATCAAATACACGCCACAAATAGGCGCAAAGAGTACAACATACATAGATTAAGTAGTTTAAATTATTCACCAGTCAAAGAAATCCACCCTGTACTATACAATCAATTCACGAAACTGGTACTCTCTGGTAGTACCAGAGGCTGAGTCTAATGTCCTGACAGTCGCCTTAGCTGTTGCATAGTAGTAGAGACAGTCAAATGACAACCTTGACAAGTAATGGCACTCCTAAACAATAACTGGACAAATCTCATTGCAAAGATTTAGTTTAAGCTTCTGCCCTGGTACTACTCGGTTACTCCACTGACTTCTCATACACTCGTTCACCCTGTCGGCAGCAATTACGTCATCACATTTGACAAAATCTTCATGATGCTTCGTTACTCCAGACAAATCATCTGGTAATTATAGCAACAACTGGCTTGACCGAGCTGTATGGCTATTATCGATTTCAAGTGCTAGCAAGTCACCATTCCCTAGGCCTGCCACTCCACATTTCCCGGCTGCCACCACAACAGGCTTGCCATTTTGGGACCCAGAGACCTGCTTAGTCTTGTTTCTGGTACGAATGGGACTAGGAGCACGATGTTCTGTCTCATGTGATGGTTCAATATGCTCATGTGGGGGAGATACTTAGGAATCAGTTCTGCCTGCTGTACTGACTTCAGCAACAGCAGCAGCACACCGAGTGTCATTCACGTTCCTTTGTAATTGGTCAGGAGCTCCAGAGTAGTCTGCATCACTCTGTGCAGATTGTTTTCTTTTCTTATATGCAACAGTATGGCAATAACAGTACATGTGTGCTGAACTTTTGTATGGGTGAATTACATGAGCAATCATTCAAACTCCCACGTCATAGCTACCTCTAGTCCTTCTTGACAATATCCAGCTGGTCCTCACGTGAACTTGATAATATTGACTGTTATCGCATTGCTCAGAGGGATGATTATGTTGGGATAAGAACCTATATAATATATGTAAACTTTTGTCTGGTGATTAGTGACATGCCAACGTAATACACTCCTATGCAACACGCACCAGAAATACAACATGCACCAGAGATAATAAACTGTTTGTACGTATGGCAACTGCAGTTAAAACATATTTTCAGTTATGCGCTGGCCCATATGCAGTGTTCGCCCTCAGTTCAAAATGTGAGTGGGATCAACAGTTTCCTTCTGTGCAACAATGTCTTCATACACTGGTGCTGGCTGTTGTTTCTGCTGCTTGCGGGCTATGTCAGAGAATCAAACTTCCGACAATCCGATTTCTTCCTCACAGCACAGTAGTGTACCACAGCACCAATCACTGTTCCAGTGATGAGTGAAACAGCACAGGAGACAACTGCTGTGATGGCATTGCTGATGGAACGTGAGGCAAAGGTGCTTGCTACGTCAGTGCTTCCTACATAGAGAAAAAGGTAAAGAGCAAAGAATACCACTCCCAACAGGATGTAGGCAATAGCGTGAAGACCAGCGGTGAATATGCTGATACGTAATTAACATGATAAGCCATTGTAGACACCTGCATGTAACTATCACTTAGCTTCACCTGTGTTGCACAGATGCTATGCAAATGTGCTAAGGCACATGTAGGGTAAAGAACACAGTATAGGCATGAAGGTAATCAGATCCACACATATCGTCCTACAGCATACATCAAACATACCCACAGTGCAGTTCAGATCTGCAGGGTTTGGGCTCCATCCGTTCCCAGTGCACACAGCCTCCCTTCTGGAATCAGACACACGTCACAGCCATAGAGCACTGCTGAACCCTCTGTTGTGTCAGTGTAGATGCCATTCCATGGGGGAGGCAGATATATAGTAAACAACCGACCCCTCCAGTAGTTCCATTACCAGGAGGAACTGGATCAGCAGTTAGCTGTGCACAAGAAGAGGACAAAAGGTAGATTTTATTGCGAACACCAACGATTTGGCTGAACAATACTGATTATTCCGAGGCAGTTATATTGAAACCCCAAACCAGAGCTAAGCACTACCTTGGAGATGCTCTTGGAAGACCAATTGTGTAGGATCTGCCATGGGGTCAAAGTTCTATTATGGGCACAAATACAAAGTTGAAGAGCTGCTGAGATAAACCCTGTTCTGCACTGGTAGGTGACCTCTGCACCAATTTCTGCACTTTCAAACTGCAGAACAGAACCATTAATTGGCCATCATGCATGTACCATAATTGGTTGATAGAGAATTAGCTAGACCTGTCATTTTGACAAAGCAGGGGGTAAGGATGATAGAAAAGTGGTATAGCTACGTCTGGACATTGACATCAACCCCGCTGCACAGTGTCTGCATTAATCTCTCTTCACTCAAGATTACACAATATTTAATAGCTATAGCTTAAAGAATCACTTGCACGAGTGAGGCTCGTGCTCATGGGATTGAGTTGGTCACTGCATTGAGCTGGTCACTGCAAGAGGTTGAATAATGTGACAGGCCATCACTAAATCCTTTTTAATTTTTGGGAGAAAATTTTTGCCTCTAGTTTTTCTACAGGAATACCACAAGAACAAATACCCCACAGTCATGGGTATTGTCATGGGTAAAGTGAAATGCCTACATCTATAACTACTGATGACCAGCTGGATGGAATCACTTGTTTCTCCCTTTTAGATAAGCTCATCAGAAACTCACTGAGGAGAAGAATGTATAATCTGGAAGAATCTGAAGAAAATGAAAGACCACATTCAGAGCATTCATCTGTGCCTCCCGAAGCATCTTTGAATATTGTGAGCTATAGTTGCATGGGTTGCATGAGTCGCAGTACTGAATGGTTTGATTGGCAACATGTATGACCTGAATGAAATTGAAAAGCAGGTCTGGGTGGGATCTTCAAGTCTGCATGTAGCTACTCCAAGAGTCCAGTGGTAGTTGAGATGGTTGATAGGCACTAGGATATAGTTTGCACTTAGGAACTTCACCTGTATCCAAACAATAATATGACAGTGTGGTAAGGAGGTATACCTTTCGATAGTCATTCTTGGCACCATGGACACTATGCAGCACCATTTTTCACGACCACTTGGCTATTATTACCTCCACTCACAAGATTCTTTCTGCATTGCCATGGAACAACCAGGATGTACCTTCCTGTCATCATGCTTTGCAAACAGCTGTATTCTAACGACCACCCACACACCTGTTCCATCTCTCTCTTTAGGAGGTCATGGTAGATCGTAATGATCTGGAGAGTAGTTCATGATGTCAAATTATTACCTGATTGATCACTGCAACCACATACATTTCTCACAGTACACCTTATCAGTCAGCCATTGCTTGCTATGTAGTATTGCACGATTGCTCATTCCTGCGCTGTACTGCAAACGTTTGTCAACGTCACTGTCATATAGTTATCCAGAGTGAGTTTTGCTTTTTAAAAAATAATATTGATGTAATGGGACTTTCTGACAATGTGGGGTGGGGAAGGATGTTGATACAAACCAACATGCAGTTTCACATAGCTCTTCATACCGTAATTCACTGCCTGACATCCAAAACAATCACAATAATTATTGATCTGTAAATGATTTACAGATCAATATTGTGATTGTTTTGGATGTCAGGCTACATCATTATTGTCTGAGTGGTACGAGTCATATCAATAATAATTATTGTCCTGATTTGACTACTAAGGTACGATAATGAATGCATGACTGTGTGAAGGAATTTTTTAAGTGGGGATCATGATATAGAAACGACTATATACTGTCTATCTCTCTACATAATACGTCAGTTCTCAGGCAAAGAGCAAACAGTGCTGTCCCATTTGTTTGTGCATATACCGTTAACCCATGCAGCGGCCTAGACCTCCTGCAGCACATCTTCACCAGGTATATGAGGTGTCACTGCTTCTATGAAGGAACTTCACTGAAACTCCAACTGTGATATAAATCAGCACTTGATTGGTATCTCAGTTGAAGCATTGAGCTTCAGCCAAGATTAGCCAGATTAATTTTGCATCTTATCCAGGCTCATCTGTACACGCACGTGGGAAAGAGCATGGCGGGAATAGCCTGGGTACCAGGCTACAGTGAACAGTGCCATGTTCTCGAGTCCGGACCTGGCCTATAACTGATTGAGTCTGGCCATCGCAGCAAAGATAAATAAGTTGGCATCTATATACACGAACAAGCTTCACCCCGAGATTATTGCACACTGTTAACGTTGATGCAATTGAAGAGAACATGCAGGTATACAGTGTGGTCAGCTGTATATCCAAGTTGCTAGAAATAGCTAATGGAGTGATATAGCCTGCGAGCTTAGGAATCAGTGATCATGTTTACTTCATAATTTATATAATCTCTCACCAATTAAGTATTAGCATGCATGTGTTGCATTCTAATAATGAATACAGTATGTGCAATAATTTTTATTTTGCCTGACCATAGACACCAGGTAGCTAGCTAGCTAATATATAACAGTGTCTATACGCTTAAGCGTTTCAGAAGCATACACAGTCATACGAATAATAGCAGTAGATTTCATTCATAACGTACAACAGATACATAATAGCAGATGCTAATAATTATAATGTAGCTACCCAAATTATAGAGATAAATCAACACACTAATATTGTTGGATCAGACACAATGGAGTATGGTAAACTGTTTCAAATTGCTCATGCTGAGTATGCAATAATAATTTATTAAATTTTATTATTTGTTCTGGCAAATTTGTCCACAGTTCCAAAACTAGGTGACATCATGATCATCAGTTATTATGCAAGGAGTCAGACTTCAGCTTTCAGAAACCCATGATCCATGAAATGGAAAGCCCACAAGGGCCAATCAATATCATCCAAAAGGAATGCACACATGAATGCCTGGACATCCATGCGTGCTTCCACCTATATATATTCAAATTCATTGACTAAATAAATAAAGTCAAAATTTTTATCAGGTTCAACAACCAAGTGTCTAAACAAAAATCCAATCAATGATGAGTACATGATTTTAACGCATTTCTCCACAGTCAAAAATAGTTAATACTGTTAGCTATCATCTACCAGTCTCATATTTAATGTCACGAGTCAGAGTTAAGCATTCAGAATCTCAATCCGTGTTTCAGGATCTGAAAAAGAAAGCCCACATGGGCCATATATCTGGCCACTCTGTGTAAAAGCAATGTAGCAGCTTGGATTGTTCAGCGACCTGTAGGCATGCTTGGTGCCACTGACAGAGGTGACCACTTGAAATTCTTGATTGCCTCCACTTGGACTGCCTGCCTTTAGCACACCATTCTCGATGATGAGGTATGATCCAGCACTCTCGAACCGGACAATACCAAGAGCAGGATATTCAGGAGAGAACCTTGTTGCAGCTGCATGGGAAATAGCAAACTATCACAATTTAGGCTACACTCAAAAGTATAGATGCAGCTTCCCCAAGGGAATGGTTATCATTGCCTATACAGTCATACACAATATTAATATTATGCCTTTATGTTTAACCTATAGACACACACTATTGACTACACCTTACCACTACGTTGAGCTTGGGCAGTCACCACTCCACCAGATCCTACAGAGACAAAACTCCCAGACTTTTCGCTCAGCAGTAGTACTTCATGTGGTACAGGAGGCATAGCACTCGACTGGTAGGCCAGAGCAAGGACCACCACAAGTCCAATGAAAAGGAGTTGCTTGCAACTGAATGGCATTGCTCCACTGGGAATGTTGAAGTCTGTTGTCCCTCACAGAGAATTGGTTTTGTCTGATCGGCGTGCTATTTTTTTTGCTCGCTTAAGCTTCTGCTTGACGTTGCATGCGGCAGAGAATGGGACCGAATTCTTATATATACTGGTAAGAATATGAGGCGTGCCACAATTTCCTTCTCATGCAAAAACATGCACGGTTGTTTGAACCCAACCTTGTTTCCGTCAATTGCAACCGAGTCAGTTATCGAGAACTCCTTCAGCGTCACCTTAAATGGTATATATATGACCTACTTCCAATCATGCTGTCCATGTGGCCAACTGCAAAAGCCTGATTGAGTTACAATATTGCCCAATACACCATTGTGGTCTTTAAAAGCTTCCTGTCTGGGGTGTGTCTTGCTATACATAACCAGGGTTTCGTCTATGGGGGTAGCAAAACAGATACAAATCAAATTAGGACTAGATGAAAACGCATGGATGAAGAACAAGCACATAGCACAGAACACTTGAAAATGACAAACAACCATAAGCATGCACACATGTTCACTCAGAGTCTGAGCTTCTCCATCAAAATCAATCCCGAATGATAACTCAATCAATTACCAATATTTGAGAGACTTTCAAGTGGCCTGGCGCTGAATTGGAACAGAGGTAACCAAACTGGGGTTGAAACAGCCTATGCAATCCAATCACCTTACATGTCATTTACCTCCTCTGATCTGTGAGTCATGCATGACCACTGAAGTTTGCTAGTTTGCAGTGGTTCCATTCCTGCAAGGGTATTATTAACTGTGGAATCAAACTCAAGAATGACATCAATTTTATGTGAACTGGTTCCCATTTACCGGGTCATCCTGGTAGATTTATTGGTGACTGTATAATGTGGTGCTAATTAAGAGTTTCATAACAAAAATCATTTATATGGGACCTGCAGAAACTTCTGACAATGTGGGGAAGGATGTTGATACAGTTACGTTCTGTACATCCTAATGCAGCTGTTGTTGTTGTCTCTGTTTCTTCAACACATCCAGACTGGGTTTTGCCACAAGGAATAAAATGATGCGCGGGGAAGGATATTGATACAAAACAAACAATTACACCTATACACTAGCTAGCTATGTCCTAGTTGAGTTTTCAGGCTATTATTCTCCAGACCGCATGTGATGTTTGCATAGAAAACAAGTAATTGGACTTCCTAACTTCTGATAATGTAAGGAAGGATATTGATGCAAAACATACAGGTACACCTAGCTATTCCTCTGCATCCTAGTTGAGTTTTCAGGCTAACAGTATACCAATGATTACACCATTATTACCCCGCGCGCGCATGCGCGAAGCGGGGTTAAGCAATCGGTTTTGTCTGTCAGTCAGTCGTCTGTCAGTCGTCTGTCAGTCGTATGTCAGGTGGAATAAATTGAAATCTCGCCACATAGACCCTCAAAAAACATCCAAATGGAGTCAAACAATAGCAAATAGCAAAAACTGCTCTATGTGTACCTGACTGAAGTCAAGGCGCTCCGTTTCGCTGTATTTCGGCTATTTCCTACTTTTCATAACTATTCATAACATTGGCTCCACCTCTTCGTGACTTCAAGAACAGCACACGCAGTGCATTTGGAAACTTCATGATTCGAGATGACCGCTAGGAAACAGTGCTTTCTCACGATCTATGTACTTCACAGACATCATGGCTATTGTTTCGGCTGTTTTTTCCAGCTATTTCCTATTATTCGTAACATTTGGCCCCACCTCTCCAGCTTCACAATATAGTATACCGTATAGCGGGAAATTTTCGCGGGTCCAAATTTTCGCGAATCTTCGTTCTTACAAGGTTTTCGCGATTTTTAATTTCGCGACAAAGGTCACGACCTATGACCACACCCTCTACTGCTATATGCGCACGTGTGCTACTGGGAGAACTCAGCATGCACTTCAACGTGGAAGCGAAGGTAAGAGGCTGCTTGTGCATTGCCATGAAGGGAAGCCTGTGGCGATCAGTGCCGCCTGTTCGGCGTGTTCGCTCGAGATCTTGCTGTAATTATTATGGTCCTCTCGACTGTGCGCGACGATGTACTATGCGCGCGATATGCAGCATTTGTGTGACTGGCGGTGGTCGATAAGGGTCCCTTGTTGGATGGCAGTACTTGTACAGGTCGGAAGTAGCGCTAGAGAGACGTAGCTAGCTACTCGGGGTGGCAAAATGCTCGCGGAACAAATTTATGCGGGGTTCAAATTTTCGCGAGTAGGTATCGATCGCGAAAAACGCGAAAATTTGAGCCTCGCAAAAATTTCCCGCTATACGGTATACGGTAAGCGGTCACTCCCACACCTTGGATATGGCCATACACGAACACAGTATATGCGATAGCAGCCCTGTTCGCCGTTGCGCATAGGCAGAGATGTCACGTCGATTGTAGCTGCACTGCATGCATCCTGGCCTGATGTTCAGCGCGGGGTATGTGTTCTATGAACACCTCTAGTTAGTGGTTCAATTTGCTAAGTATGATGTTGTTGCAGCCGTGTAGCTACTCAAGCGGTTGTGCCAAAATTAAGTACTCACAAAATATATCTGATGGAATTTTACCATGTCTTGTGGGGATATAGCTATGCGTACTAAACAAACCAACTATCTCTCTACATAGCTACTATACTGCAGCTGCCCACAACTGAACATGCCTCTCAGGTACATGACTACTTTTATAGCGGGAACATCCAAACCACTGTGGAACTCAACTGGCTGATTAATATTAAATCAGTACTTAGATGTAGAGCAGGAAACAAGGCCTGCAGGAAGGGTAGCAGCACAAAGTTCAGTATAAACACTCCCACATATCTTCTTATACATGTCAAAAGATCGATCCCTAGGGTTGTGTACTGAGCTGTTTTAGTGCTATCGTCCTTATTGTGCTTCCCTGCTTTTTGTTGTTCTGCTATTCACACAGGTTTTTTATTACTTGTACAGCAGGCATTGAAATGCATCTAAAATGGAAATTAATGTATAGACTCTCCTGAACCAAGAAATGCTGATTCATATTCTTGGCATAGAAAGTGCAAGAACAGGTGGATAATCATAAAAAAATATACGTGTGTTGACCATGCAACCTGCGAAGGCTCAATTCTCTCTCACTATTGATATAGACTTCTTGCCATAGCAAGAGTTAATAATTATTAGAGCATAGAGCTAGGGTATAGACACGTTACATGTTTATGCTACATGTATCTATAGTTAGACCATGCACCATAATCCCAGCATGCACATTCAAATGAGAATTCATCAACAAATTATTTATTAAGTACATTAGTACTTGAAATTGGACATAAAGTGTGAGTCTAGGTGGAACCGTGGTCCATTCCCAGGCAAGTGCTGATACAGCTTGCGATGTGAGTAAAGAAAATAATGGCTTAGCTATACAAGTGATAGCTGCACTTTAGATTACTGTGTTGATGTTTGCATAATAATGGAAAGTACTTTGAAAGTTCCGCAGACAAAAGTGGCTGTCATTGTTCATGTTTCTTGATGAAGTTTCTCTGCAACGCCGGCATAGCCTCCAACTTGGCATTCCTATCCATTTCCTTCTTCCTTCTCTTCCAATAGTTTACGTTTCCATTCAGGCACTCCTTCCCACTTTCCATGTTCAGCTTCTTTTGCCTACAAGGTGCATGGGAACAGAACGAAACCTATTTTTAGTCATGCCATTGAGTTGGTGGTGATAACAAACATCACACCTCATTTCAGTTTCCCACTTCTTTATCACCATCTCAAAGAGTTGCCCTCTTCAAGCAATATTCCTACTTCAGGAATATTTGTATGAGACACACCCAAAAGGAGTAGTGTAGCCTCATTCCCAGGCTCTCCCACGCGTGAACGAAAATTGACATGAATTGAGGGCGACGAAAAGCTGGGCGATGGCCTGGGAACGAGGCTAAGAGTAGATTGGTGGGCCCGCCCACTTCCGGTGGTATGAGCGTAAACCTGCGAAACTGAGAGACCAGTCGCACATGTGTCCCGCACCCTCACCCCAGCTGAAGAGGGAAGCTCTTTCGCTGGTGTACGGAATCAAGAAAACCTTTGTGGTCGAGAAGTCCAGTTGCTCACTATCCTAGTGTCCAAGACAAGGATCCCCTCTCTAGCTGCGGCTATACTTGATACTCTCTGCCTACAAGTATCAACAATGATCCAGCCCACCAAGGCTCATGCGAATGCTGATGGTTTCTCCAGATTGCCAGCCAAGACAAATCCATCTCTAACCTCCAACAGATTGTAATTGAGGCCTTCCCGGTGACTTCTTGCGATGACCTAAAACACTATATACGTACACTGAAGTTGATCTGTTCAGTGTCCACCTGCAATTTGAACCAATCTCTGGGACAAATTTATGCACCTTAGCTGATTGTGTGGATGCCAAGGTATTCAAGCGTTTATGTTGAGCAGCTCTAATTAGGGTATTAAGGCGTTAGGGACACTGGTCAGTGTGTCAGCGCTAACACCATGCAGCATTTTACTGGCTGCAGCAGCAATTGAGTGGGAAGCATGTGCACTTTGTACACTTGACAAGTGCAGTAACTAAGTGAATTGGTTGTTCTATGGCTGCTTATGCCACTGGATTTGCCCCGTCATTCAGTGATAGGCTAATCACTATGACGTAAGTAATATTTAAATACCAGTTGGCAGTGCATTACGGGTTTTAATGCATGAGGGCAATCTAGTTAACGGTTGAGGGCGAGATAATGCATGAGCCAAAGGCAAGTGCATTATCCGCCATGTAGACAAAGTCTACATGTAAGCATCAGCATTGCACACAAAGCTCGTGCCCTACACAGAGAACTGCACGCTGCATGTCTATGGTGCTAAATGTAGTATGGTGTTTTGCAACTACAGACATTACAGGTGTATAAGTGAAATCACGGGGGTAATAAGTGAATTACAAGGGTAATAAGTGATTTAAACCCATTCAAATTGGATTGCAGTAATTCAATGAAGTACGTATAGTGTAAGTCATTAGCAACCAAGTGGCATACTTTATATTGGCAACCAAGCATGCATGGTTCTACCTTGATGTACCGCGGAGGATAAATCGGTTATCCTCTGCTATGATATCATAGCGGAGGATAACCTCCGCGGTACATCAAAGGATCGCCATGCTGTGCTGAGAATCAGAGAGTTGTAGCTGTCTAGCAGCCGGATCCAGCTACTAACTTGACTTGGAGGTTATGTCTGTGGTAGAAGCCGGATCTACTATGTCAACTCGGAGGTTATGCGGTTTATCCTCCTTGGGAAAGGTTAGCCTCGGCTTCGCCTCTGCCAAACTTTCCCGCGGAGGATAAATCGCATAACCTCAGTGTCGACGTAGTAGATCCTATACGTATTCTGTCCAAATTATGCTGGACTTCGCATGTTCTGCTGCATGGTCCATGCACGGCTATTCCAGTCTGTGTATGTGCCATCACTGCCATGCATGGTCTGTGCATGGTCATTCCAGTCTATGCATGTTCCGTGCATGTCTATCAACTAGTCGGTACATGTCTATGCATGTTTCATGCATGGGTAATCCAGCGTATGCATGTTTCATGCGTGGCCATTCCAGTCTGCCCGTTCCATGCATTGCACATGCATGTTACTGGTCACCATGCATGGAATGTGCTGCAACTCACATGTTTCAGGTGTTCCATTTTGAGTGTATATAGCTAGCATCTACCATCTGCACAGCAGTGTCTGGGTTAACATGCTTAGTGTAGGGCCAGCATGGGTCTATACTGCTGCACATCGTCGGCTTATCTACCATCACTGTTAGCTCTGCAGCAAGATGTCTGACTGATTGACCAACTTGTCCCTTGCTGATAGCCGGCCCATGGCATGATGTGGATATGTGGATGATGCTGCTTCGGATGTGCCAGATTAGGGACATGGGATAGAGTTCACAGTACGAGCATCCTAAGAGTGCAGTAATCATAGAACAGGCTGTACATGTAGTACCGATGATGTGAAGGCAGATATTTTCTCTCGATCATTTTGTGAACTATGCAGTCACTGCACCTCGACAAAGTCATATATACTGTATGTTGACGATTAGGTACATGTTCCACATGACTTGGCAAAATGATTTTGTGTAATGTTGTCATCCCCTCTTTCCTTGCACCAGTCACGTGACCCAGAGGACAGCCAGGTGGGGGCCCTGAGGTGAGTGCTGGAGCAGGAGCAGTCTTGGGTGGCAGCTGGAGGCGGACCTCAAGAGAATCACCGTCAGTGCAGTGCAACAAATCATCTTGTTGAAAGAGAAGAGGTTGTAAACTATTGTGTTGCTAGCTCTTCTTCAGATTTTATTAAGAATCTTCCCTCTCCCCTTCCCATATCCTGCTTTCCCCGTGCCCATCCCCCTCCATATCCCTCCCACCTTCCTATCTCCACCTCCTTCTATCTGAAGGTGTTGTGTTTAGAGGGGAGACCTAGTGTGTGTGTCTGTGAGTGTGTGTGTGGTATGGTGTATGTGCGGTATATTGTGGTGTGTGTGTGTGTGTACTTGGTTTGGTAAGATGTTACAGCGTGACACATGATACCCTGCATAAACACTGCATGCGACACACTTTACACAGTCACACTGCATCACACAAATTGCAAAACACTGCATCACAATCGTGAGTGTGTGTGTGTGTGTGTGTGTGGGGGGGGGGGGGGGGGGGGGGGGGGGGGGGGGGGCATAGAAAGAGAGGTAGAGAGATGTGGAGGGAAGCTAGAGAGAGGGATGGGGAGGTGAAAAGGGGGGAGGAGGGTTGGAGATGCCTTGTCAGGAGTTGGAGGACTCTCAGAAGGCCAAGGATGATCTTCAGCTTGCACATGACGCTATGTGGGATAACCTGGTCTTCTCCCACCAACAGGCACTGTAGGCATTGCAGACGGACCACTTGTCACACTGGGTGATGGGGTTGACTGGTAGCTAGGTTCAGACCATCCTCGTTCCCAGGCCATGTTCCAAAAGAAATAAGAAATGAAATCCAAGGCTAAGTATAGGAACCATGTGTCTTACAGAAATGCAGGAAAATTTCCTACAAATGCCGCTTGTGGGCAGGCTTTTGGGCTTCACATGTAATGTGTAGGAAATGTTCCTGCAAAAGTGCTGGGAGATTTGCTACAGCAGTACAAATTTGACCACAATGTTAACTTTGTCATCGACATGAGTGAGAAAGTTTGCAAGAAATTTTCCTACACATTCCATACAAACCCCCCAAAATAGGCCACAAGTGCAATTTGTAGAAAATTTTCCTGCATGCACTTTTGTAGGAAACATTTTTCCGGCATATGTAGGAAACATGCTTCCTACACATGATAGTGAAGCATTATTGTTGACAAAAGCGACAGCATAAGCCACTAGCTCAATTGCTCTTAATTCCTTCGGAACGGAGAGAAAGTAGCCTGGGAATTAGGCTAGGTTCAGACTGGATGATCTCATCATCTCTCACATCCTGCTATGGACACAAACAGAGCAGTGTTCTTTGTGGTTTGGTCTTGTAACAACTTGACTAAGCAAGGCTTCACAGGATAGTGTGAATCTCTCATGTACAGCAGTTTGCTGAGATCTTGCAAATTCAGCAAAACGAAAACCGTTACTGAGCATGTGCAGTATTTCAAAAACAGGGTGTGCGCATGCTCAGTAGTGGTTTTCATTTCTGCTGAATTTGCAAGATCTCAGCAAACCGCTGTACCCCTCTTAAATTTCACTGGAACAGGGGCATTTGAATAACCACCCCACAATAAAGAAACCAATTTGTATTGCTGGATATCTGACCTTGAGAATGCATACTTTGACACTAGTCTTGGCAAATGAGTTTGTATAATGTTGTGATCTCCTCTTTACCCGCTCCCCACTTGCACCAGTCACGTGACTCAGAGGACAGCCAGGTGGGGGGTTGACCTGAGAGCTGGAGCAGGAGCAGTCTCAGACGGAGCAGCTGGAGGCGGACCTCAAGAGGACCACCATTAGTGCAGTGCAATAAATCACAGTACACTGTATTTTGGGAGAAGAGAAGAGCTAGGTTGGAATCTATTTGCGTTGCTAGGACTTATCCCACCTTCCTGCATGTATCTCCCCCTCCATCTCCCATGAGAAACAGACTCATCTGTCCAGTGGGCAGGGTGAGCTCTATCAGCAGGTGTCAGCCGAGGGCTCTGCCATGCGGGAGCTGAGGGAGAAAATGGTGCGTTTAGAGGAGAGACTGGTGAGAGAGGGAATGAGGTCACTGGACATCTCAAAACTATCAAGGACCTGGTGTGTATGTGAGTGAGTATGTGAGAGTGTGTATGTTAAAGTGTGTGGTCACCGTGCGTATGTGTGTGTGCTATATATAATTATGTGTGTGTGTGTGTCTGGTATATGTGTGTGTGGTATATGTGTATGTGTGTGTACGTGAGTGTGTATGTGGTGTTGTAAGATGTTAGTCAGCATGGATGTGTGGTTCTTGTTTTCCTCACAGATCAGAGGTCACTTAGTTACAAAGCTCTAAAACTAATGCACAGTTGCAATGTTACTTGGTATGGAGCTTTGATCACCTAGCTGAAGCTTTGTTTGTGATCTGTGTACTGTATGTAGCAGTGGCATACTGTATATCGGACATTTTCATGTTGTGTTTTAGTGTTTACGAGCACTCATTCCCAGACCATGCTACTCTGAGAATGAGCAACTCTTAGTTCCTTTCCTTGACCACCTTCCTCGCACTCACCATTTCCCTAGATGTCTCCCCCCACCCCCCACCCTGTAAGAGGGCCACCGCAAAGTGCTGGCGGAGGACAAGGCACAGCTGGAGAACCTTCCTCTCAATGGTGAGAGATGGGGGGGGGGGGGGCATAGAACCGGAGGTAGGGAGAGGTGGAGGTGTACAAGAGAAGGTAAAGGGAGAGTAGAAGTGAAGAGGATGGAGGAGTGGATAGACAGTTGGCGGTAGGCTGGTTAGAGTACTTAACTTGTTGGCCGTGTCATCTTCATGCAGTGGGTGTTTTACAGTTTCATCAGAATACATAATATGCACTTAGCCTCGTTCCCAGGCCCGAGATGGGGAAGAGAAAAGAGTCTGGTTTCCACTGTTTGCGCATGCGCTAAATCGCGGATAATTGCACCATCTCCGTGGACGTTTGATTATGTCTGTATACTCGTGACGTCAGAGCATAGTTAGCGAATATGACTTGTGGCATGGGTTACGACAGCTCTTGATCGTGCTCTCTCCTATGCCCTCAGGTGGCAAGATGCTCCTGGAGTGAGCTAGAACAGCGACCTGCGATTAAAGAATGTTTTTTTGTGTGGCTACCGTCGCACCGACCAGGTGGAGTCAGTGTGTTGCCAGACCCTTCTGTTTTGTAACATCGGGTAAGTGCATGTGTGGCTGGTGTAGTGTAATTGTGGTCGTGTCACCCCTCACCTCGCGGATGGAAGGACCAGAGTAGCAAATAGACTACGAAGATGTCATTTGCACCCGCCCCCTTATGAATATGTACCAATGATTAAACACATGCGCAAACAGTGGATACCAGGCCCTTTTCTTCTCCCTCTCTCGGGCCTGGGAACGAGGCTAGTGTGCACTGTGAAGTCACACAATGAAGACTGAAAAGCAACGGAATCTGAGACAACCCAACAAAAGTGCTTTCGTACATTCCTGATTCACTAGATGGCATTCCAAAGAGCTCAGTATCTAACATGAGCACCCAAATGCTTTCTTAGCAGTTAGATGAATAGCTGACCAGCTGTCAACTCTTCCGAGCTCAGTTGTTCAAGTATGTTCGGTAGTGTTTAACCTCCCCGAACTAGAACACAGATTAGCTGAACTGAGCACTGAACCTCTGTCCAACCAATACCCGACCATGGCTCGCTGTAATCTGTCTTATTATGTAGGTCATGAATATCATTTTGCAGCCTAATTAGTATTGTTCTGTGTGTTGGAGATCTGTCTGTGCCATTGGTACCTGTGAAGCCAACTGTAGCTAGGTTGCACTTGACACAAATGGCCCCAGGATCCTCATGGATATCATCAAATAGCTCCAATTTTAGGTTAGCTGCTTCCCATATAGTGAGGATGTGCGTAGCCATTCCATGTTTTCCAAGTGTTCTGTTCCATTCTTTGAAATAGTCCGGATCCCCTGCCACTCTGGTACCAGATACTGTCAGAGCTAGGTGAGGTTGGCTGGGGGATTTCCCTGGGGGTTCCCTCAATTGCCTATAGGGTCCTCCCATGCAAGAGGCCTTGAACTGTGACATTAGAGTATAGATAGTGATGTGGCTGGTACCTTTCCACTTTTACAGGAATTGCTTTAGCCTACATAAACACCCTGTGGAAGCTCAAAGCATTGGCCTTGTTGTTTATCATGTTGGTCTAATTCAATTGTCTGGTAACCAGCATTCCAGTTACACTGTGTCCATTGTGGGTTATGAAACTCCCACTGAGGCCACCCAACAACCTCCATGGTTACCTCCATGGTTACCTCCATGGTTACCTCCATGGTTACCTCCATGGTTACCTCCATGGTTACCTCCATGGTTACCTCCATGGTTACGTGTAGCTGATACTGGGTACTAGTCTAGTGTACTAGTATGTGCATGTCAGAATGTAGCTATATTGCCCCCCCCCCCCCCCCCCCCCCCCCCATGTGGCTTGGGAATAAGGACACACCAAAGCATCCAGACCTTAGAATGTTGTATCCTAGCACACCAAATCTGTGCCCCCACCTCCTCCTCCCTCAATGCTGAGAACTAGCGGCTAAGGTACTACCAATGGCTACAAGCTAATGTTGAACCATCTAGTTGCTATATCCCGCACGCTATATACTGTAACAAACCACTGCCAATAACTACCAGCTATAGCAAGTGTGTGCTTCCGTAAAATGGAACACAATTGAATGAGTATACATCACAAATTGTTAACCGTGTTTGTAGGTGAAGATGCTTTCGGCTGTGATGGGTCCCTACTTCACAAATTAGTGAGACTGGTGTAACTTAGTGAGGGTGAGTAACTTGCTGGTCTTGTCTGGTCTCCATTGTGATTGTGTTTCTTGTGCTGGTTGGTTTACAAGTGTTCTGTCAATGGAGAAAGCACTGCATTCTTTGAGACCCTGTGTGAAAGGAAGCCTCAACATGCGGACAAAACCCCTTAGGATCACCTTTTGTACTATACGTTACTCCATTATTTAGACTTTTGCATTTCAGCCCTATATCCTAGGCTTGTTCTGCCAGCTTTTCATTACTGTTAGCCTCGTACTTGTATGATGAACGGAGGACCTACGGACTTAATGATGTAAGAAGAATGCATCTATTGTACTGCAGGGTATATACATAATTATAGGCAAGTTCTTTACACACACGCACATACACACATACGCACATGCACACACGTGCACACACATACGCACATGCACACACGTGCACACACATACACACATGCACACGTGCACACACACTCAGTGTTTGAGATTCGTGCACATTGCAAGATGATCTGGATGCTACTGAGAATGTCCATACACTGCACACCCAATAAAAGACAAGAGACATTTGGGAACCGTATCAGCTGTTGCTGTGTTGCATGTGAGTCACCCAGCAACTCAGAAGCTTTCCATGTACATGGGCAGATCACTTTTTACTTCCAATGCTCCTCTCTGATCCTTCCCTCCCTCCTACCCACCCTCCCTCCCTCCCACCTTGGAATAGGACCGAGACTACCCTAATTTGGGGGACAATAAGTATAAATTCAGGAGTTTTGTATCGAGAGGTTGTCCTCTTCTAGGAGAAACTGTGACCATCATCTCACCTTGTGAACACAACTGATGACAGACTACAAGAGTAGCTTGAACACTTCATAGCTATCAGTAGACCTGAAACTTGTTTATGACTATTCACATTAGCGCGCATAATGAATTGAAGGGAACAGAAATCTGAGTTAATATCAACAAGTAGCTTCGTTCGCTTCGCTCGCTCAGCTACTTCCCCCTCGTTCACCTACCGGGAGTAATCCGGCACCGGACAGCTCTCTGTGCAGAGCTGCTGCTCCACGATTGCATCCACTTGCCCCCCGATTGCGTCCGCTTCAGCTGCTGCTCGTTGCTTGCGAATCAGCTGCTGCTCCCTGGCCCGATTGCATCTGCTTCAACTGCTGCTCCCCGTTTGCGTCCGCTTCCAGCTGCTGCTGACCGATTGCGCCCGCTTCAGCTGCTGCTGCATGCTCGCCGCTTGCGTCCGCTTTAGCTGCTGCTCCCGATCGCGTCCGCTTCGCCTGCTGCTCCCTGATTGCGTCCGCTTCGACTGCTGCTCCCCGATTGCATGCATCCGCTTGCAGCCCCAGCTGAATGTTCTCGAACATTTTCCGCGGAGTTTGAGGTTCAGTAAATAAATCAAAGTACGAAGGTCGCGCATCACTACAGTCCAGTCCCGCCCCACGAACATCCCACTTCCGTCACTCACAGACAGACACACACACACACAGACACACGTTAAAATCTTAATGCATGTATTGATATACAGTATTCCCTGTAATACTTGTAGCAAAGATGTATAAGTGTATGCGTACCATTTGTATCGTGCTTTGAGTCCATTTCAGGAAGGCAGGAGCCATCCACAGACTTTGAAAGCACGGCCCTACATGCAAATACATGTGTTAGCACATTCTCCGTATAATTCATCCGTAAGCTGAAATAACACGGACCAAATGTTCGGTAAAATAATACGAAACCAGCATCATGCAGGGCCATGGTTTCAAAGTCTGTGGATGGCTCCTGCCTTCCTGAAATGGAAAAAGCAAATAGTGGAGCCTCGTACCCAGACCATCTCTTTGTTGCTTGCAGTGCTAACATGGCATTAGTACTGCCCCTGTGTTAGCACTGCAAGCAACAAACGCTGGCCTGCATGGGTACTTGGCTAGTGTATGCACATGTGTGGACCCAGAATCCTACCCTCCCCCCCGTGTTGCTTGGGAATGCGGACATACCAAAGCATCCAGAGTTTAGAACGTTGTATCCTATAGGGATAGCGCACACCAAATCTATTTGCTTCTTGTCTACTGAATATAGTCAAATGAATCACAAAAGTTTACTTTGTTTGCAGGTTGTGAAGATGCTTTCAGATGCGATGAGTCTCCACTTCATTGCTGCACTGCTGATGCTCTGGCACTTGTCACACAGTCTCTACTGGGAGGTGTCCACACTCTCCTCCACCACATTTTCACTCAAGGGGGCAATGTGGACGAGGGAGACTCTGGACAATAGAACCATGTACAATCTCTTTTTGAATGTCTATAGTCAAACAATCATGTCACATGTATTCGATGACATTGGTTTACATGTGTACACAGTCAAGCACAAGTACTGTCTTCACAATGTTACTACAAGAGGACGATGCAAGTACAGGGCAGTGCTCATACTGTGTAGCCTTCACAGTCAATCAGCCTCTCTCCAAGGCCTGAGAGGAACTAGAATGAGAGAGAAGAAGCATTGGAGGTGAAAGGTGATCTGCCCATGTACATGGAAAGCTGAGTTGCTGGTTGACTCATGCACATGCAACACAGCAATTGACAGATGATATGATCTGCCCATGTACATGGAAAGCTGAGTTGCTGCATGCAACACAGCAATTGACAGATGATATGGTTCCCGAATGTCTTGTCTTTTATTGGTGTGCAGTGGACGACCCGTACTGACATGCTCAGTAGCATCCAGATCATCTTGCAATATTGATGTGCAAGTTAACCTGTGTGTGTGTGTGTGTGTTTATGTATGTGTGGGTGTATGTTGTGTGCGCACACGTACATGTGTGCGTGTGTGTAAAGAACGATGTATTATACCCTGCATGCAGTACAATATAGATGCATTATTCTTACATCATTAAGTCCGTAGGTCCTGCGTTCATCATACTTGAGGCTAACAGTAATGAAAAGCTGGCAGAACAAGGATATAGGGCTGAAATGCAAATTAAAGTCTAAATGATGGAGTAACATAATAGTACAAAAGGTGATCCTAAGGGGTTTTGTCTGCACGTTCAGGCTTCCTTTCACACAGGGTCTCAAAGGATGCACTGCTTTCTCCATTGACAGAACACCTGTAAACCAACCTGAGCACAAGCTAGAAATGCAATCACAATAGAGGACCAGACTAGACAAGCATAGGGAGTCAACCACCCAGTGGTCTCCCTGAGTCTTCCTGCAATAATTAATGGAGACTAGATGGTCTAGACACATGCTAGGAAGTCACGATCACCCACCCAGCCGTGTCACAGAGCCTACCTCCACAGGAACAAGTGCCTCAGGATTCTGATCACCCCTATTGTCACAACAACCTGATCATGAGTTTGAGGAGAGAGATTACTGCAGCTTAAGATCGCTAGATATGTGCAGAGCCATGGAGTACTATTGTTCACATCCACTGATGTCACCGAGATCCCTTCAAGGTTCACACATGCACCACTGCACTCACTTGATGCTGTTGGCATGGATCCT